>CAJQZP010001432.1:0-28668 GCA_907164705.1 Parnassius apollo
ATTCCATTTCGTGGGGGTCGCCTTACACTACGCCTACCGGTACGAGGCTGCCACTCGAGAACATTTTTTCACTTTTTGAAGTATACACTAAAGTAATACATCTACTATTGTGTATACTTTTCACATTTCCAAAAACAACGGTTTAGTTAATACAAACACACACATGACTCATGTCGGGACACATGATTCTAATAAAAATTCCATTTTATAGTTAAATATTTCGCAAACGGACTGAATCAAAAATATTTAATTCCATACCCCCAGTTGAAAGATCTATAAAACGTCACTCCACGTGATAGAATATACGGGTAAAAAAATCACATGTATGGGAAGTATCCATAATAAAAATGTTTTCCAAGATTTTATTTTACAACTTTGTAGGCGTGGTTTATATCTAGGAGTATACCAAACCAAATTACAGCTTTGTAATTCCTAGGATCTTTGAGTAAAACCTTGAATGAACGGACGGACATGACGAAACAACAAAAAACTTCGAAATCCTTTTTTTATAGAATAAGGGTGATAAACGAGCACACAGTCCACCTGATATTAAGTGGATGCTGTGGCTCATAGACATCTTTATATAAAATTCAGATGCGTTGCCGCCCCTGAGGACTAAGATGTAATGCCACGTTTCCTGTAAAAAGGATCACCGGTTCTCTACACTCACCATACGAAACACAGTGGCATAGAGCTGCTATTTTACGCTGGTATTCTGTAAGAGCGTGGTCCTTCTCCGATCGAGCCGACCCATTTGTGCTACAACCATAATATAGCTGCAGTATGACTTTACATTAAGAATACCTTATAAAGAAACGAATAATGAATAATAAAGAAACATTTAAAAAATCCAAACGGCGAGCGATATTGATTTTGAGAGGATATTATTATTTCCTATCGAGGTAAGCAAAACGGAAACGTTTGATATATGCTACTAATATTGGAGGAAAACGATAAAACAAAGTGCTTTAATACCTGTTGAAAAAGCAAATCTTCCAACGTTTTATTTATCGAATAAAAACTAATACTACTAAAACTAATACATTACATTGACATGAAAACCATTTATGACCAACCTCTAGTGATATCACATGTTTCGAAGTATTCAGTTACATAACACGTAACATCCGTATTGTCATATGACTAACGAATATCCTTCAACGTGCGCACAATAGAATGAGGTGATCTTTTTACCCACCAGTAGTAAGCTATTGTATGTTAGGTACATTTTCAAAATAGGCCGTAATGAAACAACCTTGGTCGTAATGAACTCTACGCTATAATTCATGTTCATCGAAAACTAAAAAAAAGAGTATATCATGCAAATAAACTCCGAGCACAGCCTTCTCCATAGCTCGCTCTATACTTTGAATAAATAATACACCAAAAAAAAAAAGGATCATCTTATTCTACTGAAACTAGTTTCGCAAATATAATATCAATAAATATTCGATGCTTCCGCAAGTAATCGAGCTCAGAGTTAGTTTTACAAGTCGAAGCAGCCAGACGAGGCCACGAACGATCTGTGTGTCGGAAAATTTGGATTATCTCAAATTTCCTATTTCACTTGGAAACTTAAAACATTAGCCAGACAGATCTGTATAAGTAAAAACATATCATCGGAACAAAATTTTACTGGAAAAGGAAAGAGAATTATGAATGAGACCAAAATGTGCAACGGTAATAACGAGTAACAAGTAATAATCTTAGCGACAGATAGCAAAGCTATCGTTTGTCTTCATCACATAAAGAGTAAATTATTCTGATCACAATATATAACATACAATACAAGAATACAATAGACAAGGCTGCAATAAATCCTATTAAAGCATTCAACAGGAACTCAAATACCCAAAGCTTTTGTGAACAATCCCTTTAGAATGTGTAATGTTCAACTTAAATATGATATACTCGTATTTGTGGTTATGAAGCAACGCTCCTTATTGAAACAATTTATATTTGTATATGTGTGAAAAATATATATCGTGGGAAATATCCAAGCAACGTTATTAATAGGAGAGCAGTGAGCGTGTCACTAATATCGCAATACTAGAATCAGAAGTTAGGTAACTGATTACTGATTACTTGATTTAATTATCAATGCAGTTGCCGAATATAGTATAGATGGACATAGATGGATTTAACTTTCGATAAACAATTATGGACACTCTAACACATTAAACGGAAGTTTATTGACCAAATTAGCAGTATATTAAAGATGACACAAATTAAAAGAATCCTAAACTGACGAGCATTTATGCTAGAAGTATATGTGGATGTAAAACAAGCGAGAAAAGTGCGTCAAGAGCGTGGCAAGTAGATACGTCGCTGCCTGCCCCCTCTGGTCGCCAGTCGTTAAATGTTATGTATTTATGTTATTTAATTTTATTTCTTTTTATTATAATAAATTTTACAAATGTCTTTAAAAGAATAATCAATCAATAATAGCAAATTATACTAAACAAATAATTGGCTTTATACTTTACATAAATAAATTTACTGTCAGATATTTAAATATATTTAGAAAAAACCTTACTTCACAATGAAACGTGATAAAGCTATGTTGCAGCTATAATGTTAGCGCTAACTGGTCGGCTCGACCGGGGAAGTACCACGCTCTCAAAGAGTACCAGCTTAAAATAGCAAATTGAAAGAAATAACGAATTAACGCATAGGCACTAGAAATTTGAGAAGCAAATTAAAAAATATTCAATCAATCTCACCTCCAACAGCTATGCAGGTTAAATTCACTTCTGCTCCTTCGTCGTAAGGTCCAAGTATATTCCCGTGCACTTTATCATTGCCTTCACCTATATTAATCAGTTGATCTGGTGGAACTAAAATATTTAACCATAATTAAATTTTTATATGTATATATATATATATATATATATATATATATATATATATATATACGTATAGATCGTCTAATTTAAAAATATACGCGCTTATTTTGTATTATTATAAAGTTTAAAAAATCTAACCCTGCTCACCCCATCTATTCTGGTTCAGTAGATTTTAGCATTTTTATTATTTATCCGCCATGCGAAGCCTTTCACTACCGTGCCGTGACAGCAAGCGTTATAGTAAGAATATGCCATGTTTTTGTCTCTTCTTTTATCTTTTAATTAATTTAAGTTAGACGATCTCTAAATTTATTTATTCTAATATTATATTCATTGCACGGATTTTATTAGGAGATTTAGAATATTTATACTGGATATCACTTTTTCGCTTTTGAAACATTGTACAAACAAAATAACACAACCCTGTGGTTCACGTTAAGTCTATAATTAGAATCCGTATTCATACATATAGAAATACTTTACTTCAGAAAACCCGAGCATTAAAAATATAAATTAAAATTAAAGAAATTTTCATTTGCAAAATGTAGGCGGTTTTATTACCTCTGGCATTGCGCGGGGGAATAAAAGTATTGCCAAAGACGCCGCTTCAGGTAATAAAACCACATACAACTTGCAAATGAAATTTTTTTAATTTTAATTTATATTTTTATTGGTCGAGTTTTCTGAAAGTTAAGTAATTTCTATAGATTTCGATACTGATCCTGATAAAGCACTTAGCGGGAACCACACGGTCCTTTTTTTACTTTGATTTTATTGTGGGTACAAACCTATAATAAAACCAAGTAACGACATCTAAAAATATAACAGATATTTTAAAAAACGCAAATTTCTGTTTTATAAATTGTACTAAAAGCAAAAGTATAATACAAAATTTAAAAATATAGTCTCATAATGAGTCAAAAGCGTAAGGGTTTCTTTTTACCTATTATATAAGGGTTTCTTTTTACCTATAATATAAACCAGTACTTGACTACCGGCTCATTCGATCGTAAGTGGCGATACAGCCGAAGACGGTAAAGCGCACTGACTTAGCTCAAAAGACTATTCACGTTGCCTTGAAGACTACTGTATTGCAATCGGATGAAAGGACAAATGCTGGCAAGTTACTATAAATCTTTGTTAAACATAATAATGGTTAAAAATCTCACCATTAAATTAATAAAGCGTTTTGAGACAAAAGCTTTAAAGATTTAGAGTAGAGGAAAGACTTACTACTAAAATAACATTTATTAGGATTATAATAATTCGTGCACCATATTAAAGTATACGAAACTAAAAAACGAATATAGTAATGGTAAATTTATGAAATATTAAGACACAAAAAGTACCTACTAAGCACTGTGAGGTTGAGTCTTGTGTTCTTAGTCGGAGATTTTATGAAGTCTACCCGACATCTGTACTGGCCGCTGTCTTCTGGCCTGTTGAAAACGAAGATAATAAAACCTTTTCTGATTTTTTTAATAACTGTACAACGTAATACATAATTGTGAATTGTTCCTTTTTGAATAAAACAGCCCTGGGTATGGTTTTTGTTGATTCTTCCCAGAACAGATATTTTATAACCAGTGGAACATTAAACTTAAAATGATTTTACAAGGAGTATTATTTATTTTATTAGATTAAGAAAAATTCTTGATTTATTTCTATTGAGAATGTACGTTTATATAATATGTAAACATATTTTATACTATGCACATTCATATGCCATTCCTTGATGTTCAGCAGTGGACTTGGTAAAACACGCACAAAAGCCTTATCACTCTTGCCTGAAATACATATTAAAATATGTATTAAAATAATATGTAATAAAATGTTAGTAATGTCACTATTATCGAGCGTGCAAGGTAACGGGACTTTCAGCGTGCATAAAATCAGACGATTGTCTATTAGTGTCCTCGTCACGACCACTCGAGTTGTATAGCGCTTGGTCCACCACACCGGACCCTATGGTAAACCCTTACCACACATAACTTAGTACCAGCCTACGCCTTGAAATAACAAAATTAATCGCTTCGTTAAAAACACGTAAGCGGTGTAATTTTAATATATCAGACTCATTTAATCACAACCAACTATGACTTAAAAAATAACAAAAAATCTCTGTCAGAAATTATATCAAATCATTTTAAAATGCTACGTGAACAATATAATTATAATGTTTACGCTTATACATAATAAAATCAAAATGTTGGTCAAGACTAGAGCGTTCCAAAACCAATCCATTATATTGTAGGCATTGAACTAATCAATCAAAAGTATTTAAAAAAAAAAGTAAAAATATTTCAGTAAATAAAGAAAAAGATTTTAATATTAAATAAAGTACAAATAATAATAAAATCGTTATTTTTTACCTCAGTTTGTTTAACACCAGAACAGCGGGGGTCGTATTCGTCCGAAAAGTTGCTCGATTACCCAGGGTGGAAGGATCGGACCATTGAGACGTTATGCCCTCTCGTGCGTCTAATCTGTCCGCAATAAATTTAGCTTTGGTTTTTCATGAACATAAATAAACGAAATTGAATTAAATAACACATTTATAAAGGTTCAGAGCAGAATCCTAAACTAAAGAAATTTATTTCTTACGATAGAAAATAATATCGGGTCTTACACTACTCAGATACGCTACGATAACTGTATCTAGGAGCATATCTTTCAATATTGCTCCCTATGAAATTCAATGCAATAACACACACCGTGCAGATAATTTATATATTTATATACTACATATGTGAACGGAGTAGAAGACTGTATGCACTGATATTTTACAAGAAATAAAAACAAAATTTTTAATCTATAACATCATATATATATATATATATATATATATATATATATATATATATATATATATATATATATATATATATATATATATATATATATATATATATATGTGTTGTAATCTGCAGATACAAATTTGGCATAGGATTTTACCAGCAGGATTCGGAGGATCTTTAAAAATTCGATTAAATTCGCCTAGGTTCTTTTTAAGCTTTTTTTAACGTTCTATTCAAATTCTGCAACACTTGCATCATAACTAAAATCTGAATCCTATTCTGACGAGCTGTCTAGCAAATCTACGCCAACTCATTTTAAGTAACACTCTGTCTGTCTCTCTGTCACAAACTATCCGCTTAAAAAACATGTCTAGTAAGCTAGAAGAATTTCGAGTGTATGTCTCATTTCGTATATTATCGTATCCGCGTAGTGTATGATACTTTCACACATTTAAGTTTTATACTCAGATAATATATTATCGTATCTGCGTAGTTTATGGCTCGCTTAATATAGTGTTCAAATATGGACATAGGTAATTTTCAAGGTCAAATTAGACATCCATCAAATAATAATAGAGTAAAATACAAAATTTACATCTCCAATAAAGTGGTAAATATCCGCTGACTGTATGATTGTTCGATAGTGGAAAAATTGAGGAAGAAATAAATCATATTATTCTTGCGCACACTCTTCGTAATAATATAATAGAATACCGAAAAATTTTCAAGATTCAAATTCACATGTCACAAGATATACGTGAAATATTTTTTTGAAGATTTTATAATAAAATGTTTGCCTCTGTCGACAAATTTTTATCTGAATTTCCACTTTCGAACTAGCAAACCCTTGTTTACACATTCTATTCACTTGTCAGCCTCCCTCTTTACATTTACATCCCTTGTTTGTACGCCTCTTATCACAATATTACCATATCCCTTCTCAGCCATAAAAACTGTGAGTCTGTTATTATCTCTAATGATTCAGGTATGAATTTTTGACAGCTCACCACTCTAATAACATAAGTATGCCATGAGTGATATGAAAACTAATAAACAACAACTACTATAATCAAAATGTATTTAGTTTTACATTCTTCAGATCTCCAATACAAACTTAAAAAGTAGATAGGTGATAGAGCTACTCATTGATTTATATAACCCTAGATCAGTAATAACCGCGCCAAAGCGTTGCCACTGCACACATGGCCACAGCCATATGCCTAGCTAACGTGAGTTCATTGTTCAATGTGACGCCGACAGAGTTGAGCCGCGACAAAAATGGGTAAATGTGTAGTGAAAGAATGCTATTCAAGGTCACAAAAACGTAATAAATCAAGCGGCATCACTTTCAACACATAATTTTTAGTTCCTGTTTTCATATAAACGTAAAAAACCTCAAATAATTAAATAAAATTATCGAATATTGCCATTTAGGTTCAATGTTGCCACTTT
Organism: Parnassius apollo; assembly: GCA_907164705.1. Taxonomy (NCBI): domain Eukaryota; kingdom Metazoa; phylum Arthropoda; class Insecta; order Lepidoptera; family Papilionidae; genus Parnassius; species Parnassius apollo. Next base: position 7,097 of record CAJQZP010001432.1, read on the forward strand.
TCCGTATTTGTGATTATCCTACATTAATGGGAGACTATATAATTAATGGAGTAAGTTAATTTGTTACCTCTGATTTTAAATATTTTGGAAATTATAATAAAACTACGTTTTAACTTTCGTACAAAATAATTAATTATTCTTATTTTAGTTTATTCATGAATTATCTATAAAATATATTTTATTACCTATTTTATATTAATAATTTTATATTATTTATAATTTCATATAAATTTTATATTAATTACATTTTATTAGATACCTATTTTATATTGTTTGATTTATTAGAACCATAAAAATACGTTTTATTTCATCATTATGTTTACTTCTATTCATCTGATAAGCTTTGTATCCCTTTTTTTCTAAGGGGACGTAATAAAGATTTTAAAATAAAATATACTTTTTTAATATAAAAACAATTAACTCCAGCTTAAAAAAAACTCATATTTATTTTGTATTATAGGTAAAATTTCATATAGTAAGCCACACCAACCCGCCATTGCATGTTTGTGCGTCTATCTTTATCTAATCTTACGACGACGATATGGTTTTCACAACTTGTGTAAGTGAGATAGATATATGTTTACATAAAATTGTTATTAGTTTCAAAGCTACGTCATCGCGTTTGGATAGTGGTTATACTTTTTTCGACGCGCGGTAATGTGGTTTGCTCCTCTAGTGTTGTATAACTCAATGGAGCTACTTAACTATTTATATGTTTCTACTTCATAATTTTCGTTTTGGGCTGTGTGGTGGTGGCTTAAGATATCACCTCATTTTCTCTGTGGATGTCGACGTAATTGTAGACAGAAAGATCCTATAGGTTCCGATAGATGGCCTAACAGATAGATGGAACCATCTCATTTACGCCAGACGTGAAAAACCAGACCGGCAACAAGAAACATGCTCAAAGATGCGAGACGTCCGCTATATGATGTTTTTATAGATAAAAAACTAGCACAATCCACCTGATCGTAAGAAGATGCTGTGGCTTTATAGACATTTACATTTATCCTCAATTAAGTATCAAAATACAGATGCATTGTCACTCTTGGGGGGCTAAGATGGAATGCCCCGTTTCCAGTAAATAGGGTCTCCGGTTCTTTACATTCACCATACTAAACACTACAGCATTAAGCTACTATTTTATATACGACGTGTACACGATGCTTAAACGTTGGTTTTTATAGGGCTTAAAATAATAAAGATTAGATCACTAAATATTTTCTATCTCATCAACACTTTCTATTCGATTGTCTTTGTTATGTCGCACATCTTTTTATTATTTCAATATGTTTTCCTTATATTTAAAATGAATTATAATCCAACTTACGAATATATTGGTGTTTCGTGGCCTTGCTTATACCATATAACGAGGCCAACTTTGTCTGCAGAGAGAGCTGGACTCACGTCGCAAGGCAACTCCACTCGCCCGCCCGTCGGCCCTTGTACCGACTCTACGTCTACTGCAGAATAAAATTAATCGATTAATATTTATTATTTAATTAAAAGAAATAATATTAAAAAAGTGGAAAATTGATATTGATGTAATTAAAAAGAGCCTATAATATGTAGATAATAATAGTCATTATCTATGAAATTGCGGTTTTTTTATGAAATAAGTTTTTTTAAGCTATTGCATAGCTTCTATCGCGGGCCTTGAGCGCGGGGATCGAATCCAGAAATTCCGTAAAAAAAAAAAACCTCACGCTCACCACTCCGACGGGCACGGAGGTGTGGCGTTGAAGGCCGTGCATCGTCTAACGTCGTTTCAGTTCGACAGACTTCGGCACTCGGCAGACTTCGGCACGGTGTTTGTGTGCGTGCGACTAGACGTATGCGTGTACACTAGCTGCTAACTCAATGATAAAAATTCCTGAATAACCTACATGTATTGTAAGATATTAAAAATATTTTAAACAATATTAACTTCTCATTTATTCAATAAGAGAAAAAAAAATTGTTTTCTTATCGGTCACCACGCTCAAAAAGTGTAACTTGATTTAATATCAAAGACTTAACTGCATAAATAAAATAAATAAATAATTATAATTGCATAAGTTGATAAAAAATGCTATGCAATAGCTTTACCGCGGCAGTCACCGAGTGCCACAGGTATTTTTAATTATTGGGTGCGTTTGGCAGAAAAAAGCGCTAGCAAGCGCTTGTAAGCAAAATGGCGATCGTAAGCGGTAAGCGCTGTCAAATCGTAAGTAGCTATTTTCCTCCAGGACACGATGTTAGTTTTAACCGGGGAATCTAACCTAATTTAAATATATGTTTGTAAAGTATTCATATTAAAAACTTACCAATCATGAGTTTTTAATAGCATGTATATGTTTATTCATGTCATTGTATTACTTAAAACTAATATTGCACAAAACAACTTATAAACTCTACTTCAAAACAAACAAATTAAATAAGCAAAATGGCGGATTGTGTCAGCGCTACTGAAGTAGCAATCGTGTCCTGGCCGAAAACTATTTTAGCGCTTATAAGCGCTTGCTAGCGCTTTTTTCTGCCAAACGCACCCATTGACTTATTTTTTACTCATGTGCCACTACTAGCACAATTTAGCCCTTACAGTTGTGAAACATCTTTGATGTCCGGCAATACCACCGCCCACGTAGGTATTGTACACGCTGGGTTGTCACGAAATAGCATATTTCATTACGAGTGCGGAAAGCCTGTCATTGCAAAGAGTTCCGACAAATGTCTACCGAGCCGAGGCGCAGCCGAAGGTGAAGGTTGACAGTCGGAACAAGTTGCAATGACGGTTCTGCACGTGTACTGAACAACTGTTTTTAATACATTTGCGAAAAAATGAAGCAATTTAATAAAATAATAAAAACAATAAACTCAACTAACTTGGGTATTCATTTATATACACGTAGTTCCTTATTTCCAGCATACTTTTTATCATCGAACACCTCGACCATAACGTAGTTTTTAATTTTGCTGAGAGTTCGGATAAGTTTGCCAACATAACATTTTCTGAAAAACTATTTGCTTTTTTCTCTTGTCTCCAAGCAATTAATTCGTCGTATATAAATATGTAGCGACTTTTTGACTTTTCCGGTAGAATGTTCTCCGAAGCATTTTGCGCAATTATACTGAGTTCCGGTGGTGTTAATTCAAATAAAATATCGTCGAAATTACTCATTTTGTGCAACAAATAACTAAACTCGCAAAGAACATTTTTGGAAAATGGCGCCAACCGTAAAAGAATATAAGCAGAGATTTTTTGTTTTCTTCACCCATTCTGGGTAGACAAAAGGAACCATGCCCATACAGCCAAGTCTTCAGTAGATATTTTTTATTGATATGGAATGAAAATGAAATTTATTGAGATGAAATGAAACCTAACCAAACTCTTTCGATAAAATCATTAAATCCGATATTGAAACAAATTAGTTGCTTTTTTTTTTAGAAATATTTGCATGAATCATAAAAACTTCTATGAATTTTTTTTAGTAAAAACTTCGTGGTTGGTTTTTTCAATTTTAATAGACATTATTTTGACAGTTGGGAATGAATGAGTATGACATATATAACAGAATGCACGAGTTCGGAAAAGGTAAAGAAAAAGCTCGAGTACCTATGTTATAGCCAAGGTAATAGCCCACCCCGAACGTTATATACGTCCCTGCAAAACGCCACTTTTTTGAGCAACTGTATTAAAAATAATTTTGGATATTATAATACTCATTATCATTTATTAACATTATGTACATACTTATAATTTAGAAAAAAAATGTTTATCGAATAAGATCATTTTTTATTACTACTAGAAAAAACACATTTACAACATTGCCTTATATTGCATTGCCAAATATTTTTCTGACACTTTATTTCCATAGATGATTTCAGTTTGCGATTGTTAAATTTAATTATGTAGTGTATTCGCATTCGGATAATCAATTTTATTGCATGGCCGTCGTTTTAATTCAATTTTTCTTAGTAACTGATATAACTATAAGAATAATTGATAATTATAGACATTTTATTTTTCGATAACTGCACTCAAAATTTGTTAAATAATTACTATAAAACACTCTCACCCATTTGTGATATAAAGATGAGTCTTTCATGAGTTAAGGCATAACTGTGGCTCGATGACAGTTCCCAAAGCCTATTTAATTAAAAGTAAAGATTTATCTTTGAGTGGACAAATTAACGTTAGTTTACTACCAAACGTATTATATTAAAACATGTGATATGTTTTAATATGGTATTGTTAATGATTTATTAATTTATCTAATATTTTTTTCGTTTTAATCAATTGACGCCTAAATAACGCCTTTGGTTGTACCGACATGTTTCTTAATATTACCGAAACCTATTGTGTATGCAAACCAATATAAAGTTGTTTTGCAAACACAAAGGCATGCCCTGTCAAAGACCGTCCCTTCGCCGGTGGAACGAATGATCGGTTTCGTAAGAGGTAGGTACAAATGTGGATATAAAGGCACAACCATTAACTCACAAGGCCTGTCATAAAAATACTTTTTTTTACTTTTCAACGTCCAGTCGACCACGAAAAATATTTATTTAAAAAGTTAAATAAACGCGATAAATTCCGTAAAAACTAGTATTATTTCAACCAAAAATATTATTAAGAATATAATATAATATTAATGTAATATTAAAGAAAGTAAGTAAAGAAGCTAGAAAGGTACTCGAGTGGAAGCCTCGTACTGGCAAGTGCAGTGTTGGGCAACCCTCTGCTAGATGGTGTAATGACCAGATGAAACACGTAGGTGGTTCAGGACCGTACTTTATGGCCGTCAATGTAAGCAGTCCAACTTCACCATTGCCTGTAGATGACTAGTTTACGTTGAGACGGGCTGTCGTAACTAAAATTCGATTTGGAAGACATTATTATTATCAAAATGCAGATGTGTCGTCACCTCTGAGTACTAAGATGGATGCTTCGTTTCCAGTAGAAAGGGTCTTCCGTTATTTATACTCACCATATGAAACACTGCAGCATCGAGCTGATATTTTACATTGATATTCTGTGAGAGCGTGGTCCGTCCCCAGTCGTCGATTCGAACAGGGAAGGATCATTCGTGATACAACTATAATATAGCTACAGCGTGGCTCTATCATGATATATTATATTAGGTACAGCGAGTTAGGTAGAGACATAGAAATATAAACAACAGGAGAAGTGGCAAGGGGGCGTGTTTGTGTCCGCGCGCTATGATCAAAATGCTCAGCTTCTATACAAATGGCCGTCCATGCGAATTAGTGCGCTGTCGACCGTCATCGTGAAATATTATCAGAATACCATGTTATTCAGTGGTTTCTTGTAAAACCGAAGCTAAAACAAAAACTTTGTTAATCATGAAATCACTTATCATACCTAAGTAAAAGTATTTACTTATATTTATCTTTAAAATCATATTAAACAGCAAATCGTAAAATATTTCTTGCTCTTACTACGTTATTTTTGATTTCAAATATCACAGTCATTGTAATATTTTTGTAGTAAATACATTGCTCCATAACCAGTACCTTAGTATGACGCCAAGTGACAAAACAAGCAATGTAAATATCACAAAATGATACTTTATTTATGCAGATATATGGCGTAGTACGGCCGCTGTATCTTGCGACGAGCTAGTTATGTGCTTGTGTAGATCCACTATCGACAATAATGTGGATTGGTGAATTGTTATTATAGTTTATTCTCCAATTTGTCAACCGTTTCAACCCGATAGGAAGACCGACGTGACACAATGTTTTTTACTTATTTTAATTATTTTACAGCAACTATAGTTCGGCCGTTCAGAGAATGCGTTCCTGACACCTATCAGTTAGTCACGACTAGTGATGGGCACAACATAACACTGAGTTCGTTGCCGTTCCTCCAAAATGAACCGCCGCGTTATTTTTAAGATTATTTTCGTTTTAAATTGACGGAATCATTTAAAATTTATATTTTAGTAATTTAAGTGGAAACCAAAAAAAAGGTAATTATAATATAATAAAATTGTTTTATTTATTCTTTGTTACAAAGTTACAATCTGTATTTCTATGCAATAAAGTACATTGAATTGAATATGCGTACAGAATATTAATCAGACTCCGATTCGCTTGAGGAGGTGGTGTCTTTCTAATCTCTAATCTCTCTATCATCTTCGCCTACATATGTAATTATATTATTATCAATAACAGAATCAATCCTGAAATCTCGGTCAAAATGTTCCACAATCAGGTTTTTAGTCTTCTTGTTGTTTTAGTCCTTTGCCGAGTCATCTCTTGTGATTTCCCCCCATAACGCCATTTGGGGTTACCATTTTCAACCTAAATATAAATGCTACTTTCTTTCGCGCGTTCGGTTTGGTCGTAGTTTAATTTTTATATTTAATAAAAGTTATCTTATAGTCCATTATTTTCAAATTCTTAAAAAGAAAAACAAAACGTATTATTTTATAAAGTATAACTGTATAAGAACAGATCACGATACTGTTATTGCCTGTTATTGTTAGCACAGCACTACAAATATAAAGCGCTGACATAACCTTGTAATAGCGCAGTATAGATTTAGAAAAATATTGTTTACCAAGTTATTTGACACTCAGTTTGGCACAAAATTATAACATTCATTGATTATTGATATAATAATGTTGTTTTAATGCTCATCAATTGTTAAAACGGTAAATAACCAGCAAAAATATTTTTATCGTAACTGCAACGCCATTACAAAGTTACGTCGTCAGTTCAATCGCGACGTGTCAGGAACGCATTCTCTGAACGGCCGAACTATACTTTTTCAGTCATCATTTCAGTCACCCGCACGCCGCGGTAAAGGTCGGCTGTGTTTGAGTTGTTACCGCGCTCTGTGCGTCGTTGCACAATGGCGAATACTATAAAATGTGTCGCCTGTAATATTGTGATCGATGAACTACTAGCTTATGTTCATAATAAATTATCTGTTATTGACGAGGAATCAATATGAAACGAATATGTGTTAGCGCGTTTACTAGCAGTGAAATAAGCAAATCGAAAACGTTATTATTTGAATCGCTACCCACGGATCAGCGTAAAATTACAAGAAAAAGGAAAGGAAAAGAAGAAAGAGACTTGGATGACATCATTTGCGTGCTTAAAAGTGTAGATCCAGAAAAAATTCCAATTTTTGTGGCTAGGGGAACTCGAGAAATTACCCCTATTTTATTTGACCATCTCGATTGCACGAAACTATTGAAAGATTTGACACGACTTAATGCGGAGATCGAAGAGGTTAAAAACACCTACGCTACTGTAAAACAAATTGAAGATTTGCGATCTTACGTACATAACTTAAAGTACGAATCGCTACCACCGCCATTAACTCCTGCCAAGTTTGTAAACATGAGAAGCGGTGGTGCTTGGAATGTCGATAGCGGCCCTATTGGGTTAACTTTGAGCCATAATAACACATCGGACGGAGACGACTTACAACAGTTTCGTAATAGTGTGCAAAGCAACTGTGAAAACGATGTAATAAATTGTAATGATGACGTCATAGTATGCACGACATTATCTCCTGAGATGGGCAATAAGCATGCATCGAGTACGGCGGTGGTGCCTGCACCAGGCAAGGTGGAGCGAGTGGCGGTGGCGAGCAGCTGTGAGTGCAGAGAGGAGGTTCGAGTTTCACCGTTACCTCCAAGTGCTGGCCCAAGTACGTCTACACAAATATTATCTGCGCCCGTATCTAACCTAAGGCAGAAAGGTCAAGAGACGTCGAATATTCAATCCTGTCATGAAAACAAAGTGATTAATGACTGGCAAATGGTAAATAAGCGAAGACTAAGCCGAGATATAGGTATTTGGGCGAAAAAGGAAAAGCAGAAGCGTCTGTTTCATCGTTTAAAGCCGCTGATAAGAACATGCCTATTTTCATAACCAATGTACACCTTGATACCGTGGAGTCTGACATTGTTGATTACATAAGGGCGAAAACACAAGTAAGAGTGACATTGGAGAAAATAAATATGAAGAAAGCAATAAATCATAAAGCCTATAAATTCCTGGTGCCGGAGTCGAAAGTTTCTATATTTTTAGATGAGAAAATATGGCCGGAGGGGATAATATTTAGGCGATTTGTGCATTTTAAAAATAGACGAGCTGACACAGTGAAGTCAGCAGGCGGCCCTTTGACCTCTAGGAATGGATAGTACGACCTACAAGTTTGCTACTTATAATTGTAAAAACGTCAAGAGGGCGGTCAGCGATGTCTGTCAATTATGTGATGAGTGCGTGGTGATAGCGCTGCAGGAGACGTGGCTGCTGCCAGATGAACTGGCATTTTTAAGTAGCATAGATAGCAGATTCAGCAGCACCGGGACGTCGGCTGTGGATACGGCAGCAGGGTTATTACGCGGAAGACCGTACGGAGGGACAGCGCTGCTGTGGAATACCACTGTGTTTCCTAGTGTTACGGTAATAAGTTGCGATAATCCGAGAGTGAGTGCTATACGTGTCGTCACGACAGTGAGTCCGTTTATTGTGGTGTCTGTGTACATGCCGGTCAATAAATTAGTCAACCTGCCTATATTCACGGACTGCTTGGGAACTGTAAGTGCTATCAGTAATGAATATAGTAACGAACCTATTTACGTGTTAGGGGATTTTAACGCTCATCCGAATGAATTATTTTTTTAAGGAACTAAAAAGTATATGTAATGAGTTTGTATGGGTACCTGTAGATATAAAAATGTTGGGATTGACTTCTGATACTTTTACCTACATAGATCCAGCTAGTGGGTCAAAGCGTTGGTTGGATCATTGTGTGTTGTCGCAATCAGCGGAGTCCTCTGTGGGCAGTGTGTATGTCAAGTATGACATACTATGGTCGGATCATTTTCCTGTTATTTGTGAATGTAATTTGGGATGCCTGACTCCTATTAAAATTACTCCTATTAATACTGTTAATAAATTGGTTTGGGGGGAAAGAACATCAGACCAAATTTCTTTTTATAGAACTGAATGTCATAAACGTCTTAGGTTGATAGATTTTCCGTCTGAATTTGTAAAATGTGCGGATAAATATTGTAATGACCCAAAACACCTAGTTATCGTCGATAAATTGTACTCTGACATCGTGCTCGCCTTATCACAAGCCGCCGCGGAGGGCCGGGGGGGCGAGCGGAAGCAGAGTAAGCTGGATTGCCGCGCTAAATATATTGCTGGCTGGAATAAACATGTCAGTGACAGTTACGGGAGGGCCAGGGCGAGTCTTCAGGAGTGGTTGCTGTGTGGGCGTCCTACCAAAGGAGATGTATACAAAAAGATGTATGAATGTAAGAAAATATTTAAATCACGTCTTAGGTGGTGTCAAAACCACCAAGACCAGATAAAAATGGACATACTTGCCTCCAAACATTGCAAAAAGGACTTCACAGGTTTCTGGAAAAATACTAACCATCTGAGGAGTCGGCCTGGTTTTCCTGTGACTGTGGATGGAACAAATGACCTCAAGGGTATAGCTGACAAATTTAAAAACAATTTTATTGTCAAATCACCTCTGGGACCGTCAATATCACAGGCTACAGGAGGGGTGAGCGGGGGAGTATCTAAATACCCGAATAAAAACTAAAGATGTGTTGAAAGCAATACAATCTATCTCAAAGGGTAAATCCCCCGGGCATGATGGGTTGAGTGTGGAACATGTACAACACGCTGGGCCTCATATATCTAGGGTGTTGTCCATGTTGTACAATCTTTGCATATCTCACTCTTACCTGCCCGCGGATATGATGAAAACTGTTGTGGTACCAGTGGTGAAAAATAGGGCGGGAGATTTGTCAGACATATCTAATTATAGACCTATATCCCTGGCAACTATAATAGCAAAAGTGTTTGACAGCATTCTCAATACACATTTAAATCAACACATACAGTTAAAGGACAGTCAGTTTGGGTTTCGTTCGGGGCTGTCCACTGAATCTGCTATATTGTGTTTGAAGAGTGCTGTCAAATACTACACTACAAGAAAAACACCTGTTTACGCTTGTTTCCTTGACCTTTCGAAGGCATTCGACCTTGTGTCTTATGACATACTATGGAGGAAGATGAAGGAAGCCCATATACCGGATGAACTAGTACACATTTTCAAGTTTTGGTACGGGAACCAAAGTAACAGCGTGAAGTGGGCGGGCACTATGTCAGACCAATACAGGCTGGAGTGTGGTGTGAGGCAGGGTGGGTTGAGCTCTCCTTCTTTATTCAACCTGTACGTTAATGAACTGATTGAGGCGCTCAGCAAGCAACATGTCGGTTGTCATATAGATGGCGTTTGTTTCAATAACATTAGCTACGCGGACGACATGGTTCTGCTGAGCGCCTCGGTCTGTGGACTCAGAAAGCTTCTGAGAACGTGTGAGGATTATGCAGCTGGTCAGGGGCTGATCTATAATTGTAAAAAGAGCCAGTGTATGGTCTTTCAGAGTGGTTCTAATAAGGTGACGGAGATGCCTTCTATTCTACTTAATGGAATACCGTTAAAGAGAGTATATGAGTTTAAATACTTAGGCCATATTGTCACCCCCACACTGAGAGACGATGCTGACATTGAGCGGGAGCGGAGGGCGCTGTCGGTCAGAGCGAACATGGTGGTCCGGAGGTTTGCACGGTGTTCGGAGGGAGTGAAAGTAACTCTTTTCAAAGCTTATTGCACTTCCTTTTACAGCTGCAGCCTGTGGACTGACTATGCGCAAATATCGTACGGTGCCCTACGCGTCCAGTTTAATAACGCGTTCAGGATGTTGGTGGGGCTCCCCCGGTACTGTAGTGCATCGACGATGTTCGCGTGTGCACGTGTGGACTGTTTTCACACTACAATGCGCAAGCGAGCAGCGTCACTGGTACGGCGAGTGCGGGGGGAGCCACAACAGCATGCTGACCGCGATAGCAAGTAGACTAGATTGCCCCTACATCAAACATTGTTGTGGCCTACACATTGTGCACAGTAGGAATTAATATGACATGTGAAGGGAAGATTAGGTATTTATTGTGAGTGTTTATTGTTTTTAATTACTTTTACATTGATTTATGATATATTGATTGAGATTTTAATTTGATTATTTTAATATTTTAATTTTTATTTTGATTTCAATTTAATTTAATGAACCTAATGTAATGTAATTTTTGTAATGTGACTGGTGATATAATTATACCCATATGAGTCTGTGTCACTTGATGAATAAATGATTTATTATTATTATATTATTATTATACTACGCTGAATGCGTAACCAACGGTCGTGAAGTAAGTTGATTAAATTTTAGGTTATTATTACATTTTTACCTACATATTAATTATTTTTATTACACTATTCTCTGGACATATGGTATTTTATATATTTTATATTCAGGGCCCAAAAAATTTTAGTACAATTTTGGTATAAATGAAACAATCGTTAACTTTTCAATTTAGTCAATCACTAACGTATATGTAAAATAAATGGCTTTTTTACAGCACAAAGATAGTGACCGATATTTTTGTGTGAGTAAGTGGCACGGTGAATGGTAAATGCACGCTGTGCTTTCAGAGATATGGTTTAAAATTGATTGTGTAGTACGTTCTGATTTATAAAATGCGAGTGTGTGCGCGACTGTGTATATATTGCTTTTACTGATGTGCATATGTAGTAGTTGGCGCGTGGTAGGGGCCAACTGGAGACACCGGGTTCCGATACATTTTCAACTACTGAGCATATCTCCTTATTTCTTATATCTAAGGGTAGAGAGTAACATTTGGTACGCTGCTCCTCGGTATCGATCTAGTTATTTGGATCTCAGATCTAAAAAAAGGATAAAAAAAATTCCAAGTATAAATAAAAATGATAATGGCTTTCATACGCACACACACACATACACACACGTACACGCGTGCACACGCACACGCACACAACACGCACGCACGCACACACGCGCACACACACACATATACGCAGATGCATAGAGAGGGTATGAGAGAGGGAGACAAACAGACATTACTCTAAAATCGATAGACTATATCGATAGAAAGAAATATATTCAACAGACTTCAAAAGCTGAGGATATAACAGAATTTTGAATCCACAAATTCCAAAATTCGAACTTATTGCAAAAACTGGCTAATGGAAACGGATAGTTGTAAAAAGAAATCAAACGAGATACATTCCGCAGAAAGTAGGTTCAGTGAATAGTACATAACAAATTCTTGGAACAATACTATTCATACACTCCAACAACATCCATATCCAACATTTTAACTCTAAAAGGTTTTATGTGTCTTCAAACAGAAAACTGCTAAACAATGAGTGTGAAATGCTAAGGTAATCAACACCTTTATTTCTTCAATTACGCAAATAGACTCAGTGAGCTTTGAAAGATTTTGCTTTGATGCATCTTCTTTTATCTTGCTATTTGGCCATTACCGAAATATTTAACTTGATTGATATAAAATAGAAGAAAGCATGAACTTTGAGAAATTAAAAAAAAATTCAATTTCATAAGAAGTCCGCCAACATGCATTGCGTCAACGTCTTGGTCATTTCTCGTCCTATAATTATCTTATAAATGAAAGACTCAAATTAACTTTTTAATAAATATTTCTAATGAATGTAGCTAATTTTGTCAATTTTATCTCGTTTAGTTACATTTCTTTTGTTTGCCATGAATTGCTGCCATAACAAGTGGTAAAATTAAAAAAATTGTAGATTCAACTTTAATATAATTAAAATGAGAACATCATCAATGCAGTCGAGGTCAATTAAATACTCATTATTAAGGATAACTCAAAAACTACTGTTCATATATTGATCAAATTTATACGGGATCACATGAACAGCACCAGCTTTCAAATAAAAAAGAATCACAGAAGAGTTCACGTAGAAAAAAATTCTGAAGTAACACACATAAAAACATACAGTCGAATTGAGTACCTCCTCCTTTATCAAATCGGTTAAAAACGTGTAAAATTTTGTTTTCTCGCGTGGTATTAATTTATTATTTTTAACCGTTACATCAAATAAATTATAACCTAAGGCCTTATTTTTGAATTTTTAGACAAAATAAATCATGGTACGAGCATAAAAAAACAATACAAACAAATTAAAAATAATAATTGAATGAATAAAATGTTACTATTATTTCCTTTTAAACTTATTTAATTGATAACTTTAATCTGACGATTAAAAAATTATCCCTGAAATTAAAAATAAAGCAATTGAATTATTTTATTACTCATAAAAAGTTACAACTATACGTCCCACTGCTGAGCTCAGGCCTCCCCTCATTTCTGAGAGGGCTTGGGCAAGGGCAATGAATTGTCCACTGCGCTGCCACAATGCGCATTGGCGAACTGCATATCTTCGAAATATCTTTCTATTTCTCAGACATGCAGGTTTCTTCACGATGTTTTCCTTCAACGCCGAGCACGTAGTTAGCACTTAAAATTGCAATTAACAATTTCATTGGTGTCGGCGTGAATCGAATCTGGTTTGCCCGCGTACATTGAAATTAACAGTTGTAACTCATAAAAATAACCTTTCATTATATTGTATTTTATGCAATGAATTACTTAATTTCGTTTTATTTAAATATCAGCTCTAAAACAAGTTACAAACAAAACATCATTTCTGACTTTGTTTCCTTTGTCGCCTAGTTGAATCAATACTTGTGGGGAACACAAATCATTCTTTATCGTGTAATGGATGTAATGTGAACCTCTGTGCCTGTGCTATATCATCAATCATACAACAGGATTAAGGTCATCTATCTCTATATTTGTATAGAAAATAATAGATTATGTTTTATTCCACATAAATTATAATAATTAGACACATACATCTGTTCTCGAATAAGAATCAAAATATAGACGCGTTATTGCCCCTGAGGACTAAGAATCGGGGGGGGGGGGCACGGCAGTGCCCCCACCAAGTCGAGCGCGAAGCAAACACTGCCGTACCATCCTTTACTATAACCATTTCGCCGCATTTTCAGGCCCCTATTTGAGAACCTCTGGATAGTACCAGAACGCAGAAATTTTCGTCATCCAGTAAACTATAATCACATACTTAAAATCCAAAATTTTAAGTCTGTAGGTCATTTAGTTCCGAAGTTAAGCGAACACTCACTCACTCATGATCATCAGAATAGAACTAGTACTTCTCATAAACTCAGAGAGCTGAAATTTGGTACAGAGTTAGGGTTTAATGGCCACATAAAGGGAAAACTATAAAAACTAGGTTAATTGAACATCTGGTGTACCTGGTGACCCTGATTAGAAAACACAAAAGCCCAACCAAACTATTAGAAGAGATCAACATACCGCCTCTACAAAAAATATTCAAGTTGGTGGGCAGCTTCATTTGATGTCAAAAATCGAAGGTCTAAAGTATCTGATGAAGAACCCTCAGCTGGTCTCAGCTGTATTAGAGATATGGTTATGCCCCCTTCTACCATTGGTATATAAAAATCTACTGTCATTGCAAAAATCCAGCATAGTGGGACACATCATCTAATTTAATCTAGCCTATAGCGTTCCACTGCTGGGCGAATGCCTCCCCTTCTGCTTTTAATACGCATATAAATAAAATTAAAGGAAAACTCTGGATAACACTAGATTGGCTTTTATACTTATACTTACAAGTTTACAAGAAAAAATAGTCGAACGATTAACCTTATTCTACTCGAACATTACTCAAATTAAATAGACAAATTACACTAAAATATTAATTTCGCTCAAAATTTGGTCAAAATATAATGCATTGGACTAAGAGTGGCGGTGATACCCGCACACGTCGCTACAAAGCCTACAATTGACTGGTTATTCAATCAACGTTTTCCAAGTGGCAATTTTCCATCGTCAATGGGTAGCGGCTCTGGCGACAGATTGGTGCTAGGGTGTCATGTAGCACCTGGTTTTGTACCCTTGTGTACCCTTCAACGGCCATGTCACACAACATTAACTATAATAATAAAGAAATCGCAGTAATGAACTTTAGACTTGGCACGACTTTGTCTAGATTTCATTACTTTTTAGAGATAAAGAAGCAGCTCCATCGAGACTTGGCTAGTTTTTTACAGAATGTTTTTGGTGGGATGCTTCTTACCAGAAAAAGGGTCTCCAGTTCTCTGCACTCACCATACGGAACACAGCCACATTAAGCTACTATTTTATGCTAGTAACTTATGAGAGCGTGGAGAGCAAGCCTCAGTCGAGCAGATCCATTTCTGCTGCGATCATAACATAGCTGCAGCATGGCTTTAGAACGTTTAACTTCTATCCATTCCGCATACCTTTAAAAGCAAAGAATAATAATAATATGTCCCCCAGAGGTCACGCAGACAATTCTCAACGGAGATTTAATAACAACAACGAAAGAAAATCGCAATGTAACGCCTTAATCTATTAATTAACTTTTTGGCCTCACTCTAATTTCGAACCCGGGACATCATGATCACAAGTTACGCTTATTAAGGCGACACCGTGAAAAAATGCACCTCCTTTCATCGAATAGTATAGGACTATGACATCACTAACAAAAGTGGGATTTTGATATAGGTAAATTCATGTCTTTATCTTGAATTTGATTGCTCAAAAACACGATTGTATAATTTTGACTCGATCGTAATTATTTGCGAAAACACCTCTAAAAAATCACTATAGTTGAAATTACAACGAAATCATTTGATCTATATATTTGGGAATCACTCAAATATATTCATAACATCAATATTCATAATTTACTTGCTCATTATTTTGATAACTTAAATCAATAATTTTTAAAAAATATTTTGAGATTCTGACAATTTCTAAGCGTTTTTAAACGTCGCGGGCGCTACGCAATTTTAGACCTTATGACTGCGTTTCTTCAAGTTTTTATAGAAATTATGTATTCATTCGGATCAGTACAGAAATAGCGTTTTCGATGTGTCGTCATAACAGTAGACCAACGAGGCAATCGAAAAAAGAAAGAAAACAAAATTACTAACTATCAAATTATGTTTGCATTTAAAACTGTGTGTAATTGTTTAAATAATAGCAGTGTAATTACGTTAATTGTTTTTTCTTTTATCATTCGTGGTTTCTCACGAGGTTTTAATATACACACTACGCCATATACCAAATACATATGAAATAATTTAGTATTAGATTAAATCCATTTTGTTACCATTCCTGTGCGCAAGGGTGTGGAATCATTTGCCGGCGTATGTCTTTTCGTTTCATATTTTTAAAACTATTACAATGTAAGGTCTTCAAAGCAAGAATGTGTGTAGTGAATAAGCTTTAATTACGCTAAGTTACTATATAGAGCTTTATTACAGCTTACTGTCAGGTGTCAAACATTAGCTTATAATAAGAAAAAAATATTCTATTGCTTCTTCTCTTCAGCTTGTACACAATCAGCTTCTGGATAGAATTTTGTCATAGTAAATAGTATTTAGAGCCGTGGTAAGTCAGGGGCTTAGCGCTCGCTGTAAATTTCACAGTACACAAGCAATTCAGGTTCGAACCCCGCTTGTACCTATAAAATTTTTAATTGAAATTTTAAGTGCTGAATTGAGCAAACCTGCATGTCTAAGAATTAAAAAAATATTATATATAATATTATATATTATAAAAATATTATAAGACGTGAAATCCGCCAACACGTATTGCAGCAGCGCGGTGGACACTTACTTGCCCTTAAACCCTCTCAAAAGTCAGAGGAGGGCTGTGCCCAGCAGAGGCAGAGTATTTGTCGTGATTACCTCGTTTAATAATCCGCCTCATTATCCACCATAATGTAGGACCATCATTTACAACTTTTACTGCTGAACCCCATTCGCTTTCCACTTTTTTTTTAATTTATGTACCTTTGTTTATTTATTTATTTATTCATAGGATTCAACAGTACATAGATTATGACATTTTTATAGTATGCTTAATCTAGGTACTGACTTGAGTACCCTAGGTGACACAGCATTACACTGTTATATTAATTTAAGATAAAGCAAAGTTACAATAGTTAATAAACAAATTTGTCACAAAACCATAATACCTAAGGACAATATACATATAAATAAGAAAATAAAACATGCATACAACTACGTAGCAACTTATTCTGATCAAGGACATGTTGTTAGATTAGACATTTATAGCAGTGATGACTGTTTCCCTATATTTAGGAAGAGTAATAATAATAATATTGTCCCCCAGACGGAACTTCGGTCACGGCGGTCAGCCTCAACGGAGACTAGTCATCGACGCAGGACAGGATTAAAGTGCCCAAATGTATACGCAAGCACAGGTGCACTCTCTATTCCATCACTCTTATATTTTGATGAGATGGTAAACCGACACGACTGGAGTGAGATCAGGCGCAGGACCAACGGCTTTTTTTTTCGCCCGACCCGGGTTTCGAACCCAGGACCTCATGATCACAAGTTGCGCTTATTAACAGTATACCAACGAGGCAGTCGAAAAAAGACGAGAAAAGTCGCGCCACTACAACCACTAGACCAAAGAGGCAGTTAGGGAGAGTATGTAAAGTATGTTTCATACTGACAAATGAAATATGGCGTGTTACCACAATATATTTCACTTGTCAGTATTTCAACCATAGTATCATAATATGAGGCCTAATATTATATACATTTATGGCTTTACGATATTTATATTATGACACAGTTACTAAATACTCACGTGTCTATGAAAATGCTAACAAGTTGAATATAGCGTGTTGCCACGCTGTATTTCACTTGTCAGCATTTTGACCATAGTCTCTTAATATCTTCATCATATCAATCTTTATATTAAAATCCAATTTTAAATACTCACGCGATTCTTCAATAAGCACTTCCTGTTGACTTTCGGCTCGATAATGTAGTAGAGCAAATATCAGCACTAGTTGCGTTCGAGACACAATCATGATCGATAACGACACATCACTACAGAGCACATAGTATGAAGTATTCGATAATATTTCTCATTGTTTGCATTCAAACTAACATAAAATTATCAATCCATGTCCTATACTTTCTTTTATTTACTACATTTCTAACCGGTCGCTTGTGCATTGAATTTCTTCCTGAAACAAAAGAGAATTTGCATTTAATTTTTTATATTGCATTTGTAAAAAAGTTACGCTGTATTTTTAAATGACTTTAGTAATAATTTAAATTACTGTTTATGACTTAATTTATTAAATGACTATTATTATAATTTTACATGGAAGAGTCACTTGTACAGCGTACATTGAGCTTAAGCATATACTAGGTGTCTCAAAAGTAAGTTCACATTTGCTTATCTTATTACGCGAAAGCAACTATTCTGAGGGGCGCGGGGGGGTATGTCAGTCGGTAGTCTGGCTCTTGGGAATTTAGTCGCTATGGAGCGTTTCTCTGGTGCGGACCGTGCGTTGTGCGTACGTGAGTTTTACAAAAACGGTAATTCGGCGACTGTAGCGCGTAGAAAATTCTGCAGTATTCGACATATTCGTCACTTAAATGATGCGCCTAGCACTCGTCTCATTGCAAAATGGGTTGAGAAGTTTGAAGAGACTGGGTCAACTCTGGAGAAACCAAAATCTGGGCGACCAAGAACATCAAGAACAGCCGAAAACGTGGACAGTGTTACTCAGTCTATTCGAGATGATCCAAACCTCTCGATTCGGAAGCGTGCTGTTGCTTTAAATGTGCACAGATCTTCATTATGCCGCATTTTACACAAAGATTTAAAGCTGCACCCGTACAAAATTCAGTTAGTGCAAGAACTGAAGCCTCAAGATGCTGGTCAGAGGCTTGCCTTTGTAAATCAGATGATTGAGCGCTTTCCAACGTTCACCAACATCTTGTTTTCCGATGAAGCCCATTTTCACCTGAATGGGCATGTAAACAAGCAAAATTGTCGTTACTGGAGTGCAACCAACCCAAAACAAAAACATCAGAAACCGCTACATTCACCCAAAGTCACCGTATGGGCAGCGATGTCGGCGCGAGGAATTATCGGCCCTTACTTTTTTGAAGATGGAAGGGGACGCACACTCACAGTGAATTCAGAGCGTTATGTGGAGATGTTAGACGAGTTTTTCGTACCCCAACTGCAAAACTTTCCTGGTTACAACCAAAGAACATGGTTCCAGCAGGATGGAGCAACTTCACACACGTCCAACAGATCTCTGCCTCGAGTTCGAGAAATTTTTCCGAACAAATTAATCTCCTGGCGAGGTGACATAAATTGGCCTCCACGGAGTCCCGATTTAACGCCTATGGATTTTTTCCTGTGGGGTTATGTCAAATCAAAAGTTTACGCTAATAAACCGACTTCCCTGGCACAATTAAAAGAAAATATCCGTCATGAAATGGCAGCCATCACGGAGACTACCTGCCGAGCTGTCATAGGCAATTTTAGTGCCCGACTAAATGAATGCCGAGAGCGCAACGGTTTACATTTGGACAATGTTATTTTTAAAAAATAAATTCCCAAACAGTGTACTTCAATATAAAATAAACATTTTTTCAATAAAGCTAAGACTTTTCTTTTAAAAAAAAGATTTAAATGTGAACTTTCTTTTGAGACACCTTGTATAAGTCGGCTAGACTGAGGAAGGAGCTCGTCTATACAAAATGTCAGCTACTGCATTTTGGTTTTTAATCGAGGACGTGCGCGTGTAGGAGCCACAGCATCTAATGATTTCTTAATGATTTCTTATATTTACGCGAACATTGCACTATCCTATACTAATTGCACATCTAGGATATGATCACAAACTGCAGACTTCCCGGAATTCCGGGAAGTCTGCAGTTTGTGATCATATCCTAGACGGCCCCAACCATTACATCAGATTTGATAGACCACAAATCCTCGCGAAAGAACACCGATTCCTACCAAGGATGATACGTGAGGCTATTGAAATTAAAAAACATCCTGATTTCAATAGAGAAGGAGGCTGGGTACTACCACCTGCTTGGGATCCTATAATCAATAAAATTAAAACTAAACCCAAGCATACCACTGCAAGACCTCAGGACATAGTCAGTTCATTTTGCATAGATCGGACCATAAACAATAATTAAAAAAAAAGCTGAAGGTACTCCGGGTTTAACAATGACATCGGGACGTCAGTCATCTCAGTCCCCCGTGACCATGGGTGCTGGAAAGCGCCCGAAACGTCGGGAATTAAAAATAAAAATAAAAAGTAAGAAAAAATAAACGCGACAAAATCCGTAAAAGTAGTTTTAACAATGATTTCTTATGATAATCATTGTCGGATTGTATCTTAATAAAACTAGTTTTTACGGATTTTATCGCTTATATTAACTTATATATATATATATATATATATATATATATATATATATATATATATATATATATATATATATATATATATATATATATATATATATATATATCATCATCATCATTACAGCCCTTCACAAGTCCACTGCTGAACATAGGCCTCCCCCAGGTAATACCACAAAGCACGGTCCTGAGCCACCTGCATCCATCGACTTCCTGCATGTCTTACCAGGTCGTCACTCCATCTAGTGGGGGGTCGCCCTACACTACGCCTACCGGTACGAGGCTGCCACTCGAGAACCTTTCTTCCCCATCGGTTATCGGTTCTTTGAGCTATATGGCCGGCCCATTGCCACTTCAGCTTACTAATCCATTGGGCTATGTCGGTCACTCTGGTTCTGAGTCTATCACGCAGTGAAACTCCGAGCATAGCCCTCTCCATAGCTCGCTGAGCGACCTTGAGCGTCCTCATATGGCCAGCGGTGAAGGACCACGTCTCAGATCCGTAAGTCATCACTGGTAACACGCACTGGTTTTACACTTTAGTTTTCAGAGATTGAGATATACCTGATGAGAAGATGTGTCGTAATTTCCCGAACGCTGCTATATATATATATATATATATATATATATATATATATATATATATATATATATATATAGAGAGGGAGACAAGTTGCGCTGGCATATTATTGGATTATCCGAGGTCCGAAGAGAGGGGGAGGATACGGCAATCCTCGAGTCCGGCAACTTGTTCTACCACCGGGAGGGCGACCATCTGTCCCAAGGAGGTGTCGGATTTATCGTCCACAAGTCTCTCGTCAACAACGTTGTAAAGATTGGGAGTGTGTCGACGAGGGTCGCGTACCTGATACTCAGAATCACCAAACGATATTCGCTGAAGGTCATACAGATTTACGCACCAACCTCGGCACATCCCGATGAGGAGGTGGAGGAAATGTATGAGGATATTTCCAGAGCCATGCATTCCTCCAAAACCCACTACACGGTGTTGATGGGAGACTTCAACGCAAAACTGGGCACAAGAGAAAGCGGTGAGCTGAAGGTGGGGAAATTTGGAGTAGGGCAACGGAACCGAAGGGGGCCAGCAGCTGGCCGACTTTATGGAGAAAGAGGGACTCTTTATGATGAACTCTTTCTTCCAGAAGCGGCCCCACAGGAAGTGAACCTGGTCGAGCCCCGACGGTTCGACAAAAATGAGATCGACTTCATTATGACGACCAGACGCCAACTGTTCAGTGATATATATATATATATATATATATATATATATATATATTCCCGAC
>CAJQZP010001433.1:0-73766 GCA_907164705.1 Parnassius apollo
AATCTGTCTAGGTATTAAATCTTCAAGTCTTTCTTACTTCTACCGCCAATTAGCAGTGCTTTTAATGTTATATTTTGGTCTCAAGGGAACAGTGAGCTAGCCAGTTCAGACAACTCATGTGTATTTCAATAGATAATCGAGGATAGATATCCACGGGCTACAACATTCACTTACAATCAGATGGACTGTGTGCTCGCTTGTCTCCCTTATTCTATACAAAAAAATTCTCATTTTAAAAAAGGTCATATGTGTTTCATTTACAAGTGCAGTATTTCAAAAAGACAGAATCACATTGACTCTCGTTGCAACTGACAGATACAAAGTAATTAATCCTTACGCTGAATAAAACGGTAGTACACGTGTTTTTTTTAAACTCGTTATTTTAATTATCATTTCAATAACATATACGTAAAAGATTTTAACTTAATCAGGTAATGTATTGACTGTCAAAGTAGAAGGAATCTTCCTTTCTACTTCGACAGTCAAGTTTAAACAATATTTTGCATTCCGTTATTCTCTTATTGTTGAGTGTATTTTTTTTAACAAAGTAAATAAATCGGGAAGTTTCATACTCAACCTTTAATTAATTTATTGCTTAAAAACTTTAACAGAAATAAAATTAGAACAAACATCGATTTATCTATTGTGTGTTTTCTAGAAAACTGCTGAAGTGTCATAAAATACTATAATAGCTGAAGTGATTAGGTGATTTATATGCATACCAGTACGGATCTATTGTAGTTTAAACTAAACATTACAGTTTTTAACTCATTGATTTTTTTATATATTCTAATATTTTTAATTTTCCATCTCTAGTTTGCTTAAGCAGACGCGGGCGAAAGTCAAGTGCCTAAGCGCCGAAAGTCTCTCGCAGCTATTTAAAAGGTTTATAAAATTAGAATATTATATTGTATTGTAATAAAAACCATTTTCCTAAAAACCTTGCATTATTTAAGAAATAAATGCCATAAATGTAAACGATTTCTTATAGGATAAAGGTGACAAACGGGGAGAGATTTCACCTAATGATAAGTGGACGCTGTAGCCTAGAAACACTTAGATCTATCTTAGATTAGGAGTCAAAATGCAGATACATTGTCAACCCTGAGGATTCAGATTCAATGTTTCATGTTACCTGCACTGATAACACGAATCACATGAGCATTAAGCTGTATTTTAATCTGGTATTCTGTGGGAGCATCAAAGTACCACGAGTGTTCGAGCCGACCCACTCGTGCCTCAACCGTTATTTAGCTGTATCTCGTATTAGACGTTTACGCAGTTAAGCGTTTTTACTTATTAAGTGCTTATTGATGACATTAGTATGTACAACGATTTCACGTTCCACCTAATGGCAATCAATATTAGCTCAAGGTTTCTTTAAGTTGAATCCAAATGAAAAATGGTGTCAGTGCACATTTTACAATGTACGTAATAAACAAAATAGATTTTCTAACATACATTTTTAAAAGAGCATATTTTCATGTAATACTAATACGCAAATACATCAAGGACTCTCGCGAGATTCACTGAGAGGGCACAGTGTTTGGAAAGGTGACGTAGCCGCTTTTCATTCTATTTATATGCGTATACACTGGGGTTCCGAAAGGTCAATACAACAAAAGATCATTAATCAGCATTTGACTTCAGGTTGCCACGTTAACAAGAAATTAAAACATCGACAAAATGTACCCAGTATACTGAGCACAGTCGCAGAGACAGCAACTACTTAACGAAAACTTTCAATCAACATTACAGTTTCAAGGAAAACCGAAACTAATATAAAGATTAGAATATTAATTTTAAGAAGTATTTTACGTTAGTTTACCCTTAGACAGTACGTTTCGTAAACACGTTTTGCATTTATAAGTACAGGATTTAATTAAGGCATTCTGGAAACTATGTAAACCTTGTAGAAGTTACGTGCGACTAAATAACACCTTGAAAATGTATTTTTATGAACTAAACATGTTTAGTTGAATAAATTGTAGTGAATTTTTCTACTTTAGAAGCGTTTTATTCTCTCACATTCATCACATATAACATAAAATTGCAATTGAAATTTACAAATAATCGAAGTTCATGTTTCTTTATTATTACTTGGCGACCTAATGTCCTTATTTTTTAAGAAAAAATGATTAAGAATTTTTTACTTCACATCATGTTTTAGAAACTTATCAATGATTTGTATATTTATTATGGTGAGAAATATGCATTACTAAGTTATTGGGAGCGTTGTAAATCATAAAATAAGTGCTTCATACCATAATTGATAACTCCAAAGCCAATATCGCTCTATCCTCTGATCTAATGAATACCGTTGTCGAATACGAAACAAGTTTCGCCTCTATGCCTTAGGATTTTCTCTTAAGAAATAGACCTTTAAATAGCGTGTCACGTAGCGAAAAGGGGAAGGAAGGTGCTGTTTATCTTTTCTAATATTTGCAGGCTGCACGTACAGCAAAGGAGTGGAATTAGTTGCCAGCATTTGTATTTTCATCCTATAACAATGTAGATGTCTTCATGGTAAGAGGGAATAAATATTTGTTAAGTCAGTGCGCTTTACCATCTTCGGCTGCATTACCACTTACTATTAGGTGAGAGAGCAGTCAAGTGCTGGTTTCGAATAGTAAAAAAAAATCTACCTCATATCTGAAGCCTACAATATAAATTACCGCAAAAAAGCTAAAGATCCTATGGATTATTTAAGATTATATAATTTGTATGATTGTAATTAACGAATTTAATATAGAAAATTTCACCGATTTAAAAAATAGATCATTAAGAAATCGATTACAATATATCATCAGGAAGCAACCCCATTGCTATAATAAGACGTGCTAGCTTTTTATAACGTCTCATTAAGTATGTGCAAGGCTAAAACTTTTACTTTATAATTTGGACAAAATGGTATCAATTAAGTGCTAAAATAAATAACATATATTCCACCTAGCATTTCGACGAAAGGGTTGGTTTCATCTTTCGTAATGTGTACATCAAAAGGGAATAATCTGGCGGTGTCTCCCTTTCATTTCTACCTGTGACAACCTGAGCTTAAGGCAAGAATTAACAGGCTTATGTGAATTAAAAGAGTGCGGTTTACAATATACGGCTTCATCATCACTTACCACCATTTGTAATTGTAGTCAAGCACTGCCTTAAAATAAATTAATAATCATCGGTTTCTAAGAAAACTATTTGAATCTACGGACGAGATGTTTAATAATAATAATAATTTTCCATATTTGTTTCAACACATTTTTTATGGATTTGCCTCCGCCGAATAAAATTTTCATAAAAATTTATTTTTGAAATTTGTTTCAGTCATTTGGTACGAATAACATTTATTACGCGTGTATCGATTTTCATAGTGAGTTGTTTTATCATACAACGCTAAACCACTTCAATTTAGGATCTGTACACTAACAGGAACTACTTACAGGAGAATTCAACGCAGATTTTTTTATTACTGTGAGTTTTAATTTCACTTTAATGAGATTACTTTCCTTTTTCCTTCGTAAAAAAATTGTGAATTTGGAATCGGTTTGTATTTTGTATTTAAATATAATAATGTAGTCAAAGTGATAAAAATTGTTACCAAGAAATCCAAAACGAAGAAGACAATTTTATATGGTGAATGGGTCCGACACGAGTTGTAGCGGAACGTATTGAAATGCATGTCAATTTATTCCTTATAATCTGTATATTACAAAAGTTATATTAGTTTTACTGCATCTAAAGGAAGTACTAAGAAATTCACAAATAACATATAAAATCTGAGAATAACCTAAAAACTTACTAAATGCGACTATCTAGTAGTTTTCACCGGTATTAAGTTTTGAGTGTCATGAGATAAGAAAGTAACAACATGATTTTCCTCGTCTCGTGTTTTATAAAGCCATTTTTGTGAGTGTTATTCGGTCTGAATAACAGCTTGCTCCGTCCATTACCATTACATACCATCAACATTTTATCCAGTTAAAGTTGTAGCACGAATGGATCGGCTCGACCGGGGTAGTAGCTTAATGCTGCTGTGTTTCGTATGGTGAGTGTAGAGAACCAGGGACCCTTTTTACTGGAAACGACGCATTCCATCTCAGTCCTCACGGGTGACAACGCATCAGCATTTTGATTCGTAATCGAAGACAGATGTAGACGTCTATGGGCCACAGCGACCACTCACCATCAGGCTGACTGTGTGCTCGTTTTTTTTTAACACCGTTTGGCACCGTATCCTATAAAAATATCCATTTATGAACATATGCCTCCCCGTAGATTGCCTCATAAGGGATCTTTGCCACAGTTGTCACGCATGGTAGGCGGGCAGGCTGCCGCAATTTTTTAATAACAGGGAAGACAGAGAGGCGACAACTACGGGACGATGTGGGGTATTGGATGTTCTTGCATCGCCCCTACACGGATAGTTTCCCATTACAATTTCTCATTATATTTTTTTTTAAATCAATATCTTTCATGAAAATATTTCCTTCTTGTAAAGTTTTAAAAGTCTCAAATATTCAGTCCTGTTGTGCGTTTGTAACTCATTTTCATAAAATAAGCTGGCCGGTTTCCAAGAAATTATAAACGCTATAACGCTTGCTATTGAGATCATCACAAACTTTGACATATTATTCCATTTTAATACTATTTACATATTTTGCCGAATTTCTGAATGACAAGCAATAAAACAATGCTTTTTAGGACACATTTTAAAATCCTTCTCGTACTCGTACATAACACAAACATATTAATAGTTCAGTAATTCTGTTTGATTTATAGGCATGTGTTTATGTTCAAATATGTGTTTATATGTTTACGTACATTATTCTTAAAATATAGTCTGCTTTCTTGCATTGTCTTACATTAAATTTCTAAACATACTTGCTACAAGTTAACCAGTTTTAAACATACCAAACAAATACCATTGTAGCATATCAAAAGGCCAATGCTGAATATAGGCCTCCCACATTTAGATTACTTCTTATGAGGGATATTTGCCACATTTTTGTTATCAGGAAGATGGTGCTGCCCATCTCCTGGTTCAGTTACCTTCAATCGCCTCCTACCCACACCCATGGTATGAAATGTAATATATAGGAGGCCTATGTTCAGCAGTGAGCTTTTGAAGGCTGTAATGGATAGATAATGGAGTTATTTTAAAATCAGTGTTTTCTGAAAATGTTACGCACTTAAATTATATAATGTATAAAATGGTAACTGTTTCTATTTTGGCTATAAAAGATGACGAACAATAGAAAAATAATGTGCAAAAAACATGAAAAAAAAATCTCAGAATTTAATCAAGGCTGTCTGAAACTTGAATGATAGCTTACGGTTCAAATAATGATATCGCTAGGGAACGAATAGGTACAAAAGTCTATTGAAGAATTAGAGAGATGATTGAATCGATCCCCATACTGGCATAAAATGCATATTTTTTTATAATTTCACGCTATCTTTTGCTGGTTATTATAATGTATCTATGAGTTTTAAATATCATACCATTTATTACGAAAATTATGATGTAAATATAGTTGTATAATAGGTACTTAATATCACACTCTGAATGTACTTCTACTTCTTTACTAGCTAGTGACAGTCCACAGCTGGTCATGTGGGATAGACATGATATAGCATTATTTGCTGATGATACTTCCTTGACTTTTAAACTGAAATACCAATTATTTAAATGTAACAATGTGAATGATGCTATATCAAAACTAATGCATTGGTTTAACGTTAATAATCTACATTTAAACGGCAATTCAACTAAATGTCTATGGACCACAGCATTCACTTAACACCAGGTGAGCTGTGTGCTTGGTTATCATCCTTGTGCTTTAAAAATGTATATTACTTATTTATTCAAACACTTCGCACATATACTATGAGGCCAAAGTTAGTACGCCAAAAATGAATTTATTTCTTAAAAAAATTCTCTGAGACTCTTTTGGCTTCGGGTTATAAATGGTTCGTTCCTGCTAAACAAAAACAGTTCCTAAGTCCGTTTTCGTTTTCGCATTTTAGTTTTCGTTTTTTTTAATTCCAAATTTATCTTGGGGATTCCGTGTTTTATTAAATCGACAATTATTTTCATGGACAAAACCACTATCCGATACATGCTAAAAGTGTACGCTATTTTGTTCAATCACAACCGTTTTCCATTAAGATTAGCGGCGAAGCTTGAAATGCTTTTTAACATATTAATATAAAGACAGCAAAATATACTACTAGAATTCGCTCACTCATTTCTTTTATGTTAAAAAAAAAAACTCTACACGTTATTTTATGTGTAGGTATTAAATAAGTATTAGTACTTTCATCTCAGATATTCATTTAATACGGCCTATAAAAGTCTATTGCTGAATAAAGGCCAGACTTAACAAGTGGGTGTGGGCAAATGCTGCTGCTCGTCTCCTGTTTTATTTTCCCTTTGTCGCCTCTTACGACACCTTCGGGACGATATGGGGTAATGGATGTTCTTACACCGTCACCATAAGGTTACTACTTCGTTTCACATATAACCAGCGTGAAATAGCAGCTTATTGCAGCTGTATTTCGTATGGGGAGCGTAGATAACTGGAGACCCTTTTTCACTGGTAACGAGGCATTACATTGCGCGTTCTACGTTTTGATTCATAATCGAGGATAGATGTTAATGATTATGGGCCGAAGTGTCTATTTACCATCGGGTAAACCATGCCCTCGTTTGTCTATTCTATATAATTAATATAAAATTTCAAGTCGTGGTTAAACCACGCTGCAAATTATTATGGATGCAGCTATGACGGCTTATGGCTGCATTATGAATGGTTCGGCTTGCCCGAAGAAGGACCATGCTCGCACAGTAACAAATGTACCACAATACCAGCATGAAATAACATCATAGTGCCTTTATGTTTTATACAGTAAATGAATGAGTAACGAGGATTGGAGATCCTGCTGGTACCGACTACTAGGGACGATGCATTCTGCAGGTGTGTATAGGCCACAGTAATTGCTTACCATTAGTGAACTGCGAGATTGTGTGTCAACCTCACTTCTTAAAAAAATATTTTCCCATTTGATTTAAAAAATAAAAAGGGGCATCCTAATCCATAATATTATATATATATAAGCTTTACAATAATTCTTGGAAATATCGTCGGAACTCGGCTCCCAAAACAAACAAACCCCATCATCTATTTACTTCTATGAGACGAGCTTCACTCCTCTAAACAAATATCTGTCTACACCAACTTTATTTCTCCAAAGTGATAAATGATATAAAAACAACGTACTCTCTATTATCTACGCAACGTTATCTCAACAATCACTATTATGATAGTCTAATAATCTATGACCATTACAGCCTGTAAAAATCCACTGTTGACTTACCATATTTGTCACGCTAGACAGACGGATCGACAACCGCATTTCTTTACTATTTTTATACATAACTCAAGCATCCTTTCTCATGTGTTATCTCTTTCAAGCTACGATATCGATTTAATTCATAAACGCTTATGGAATGTAATTCCGTGAAATATTTTGGTTTACTATATATTTCTATAACTTTTGGTTAATCAGGCCAATTGTTTCCAGAAATAACCTGGCCATGCGACATTACAATCATCACCGTTTGATTCATTCCTTCAATTCTTTCGAACTTATACACAAACGAGAAAGTGGATCAGCAGCGGAATCATTTTTCCCTTTCAAATATTCAAGTATAAAATCATATTCTTCTAATATAAGTCTCAAGTTAACTGAACGGCTAGATGGATTATATATATATATATATATATATATATATATATATATATATATATATATATATATATATATATATGAATAGATAGATAAGTGGCTTATGATCAGTCTGAATTTTGAATGTCCTTCCATAAAAGTACCGAAAATATTTTACGGCCCACACAATCGCAAGTAATTCTTTTTCATTAGTTAGGTACCTCTTTTCTGCCTTATTTTTTACTTGACTTGACTATGATATATAGCATAGGCTACAGGCCTTCCGTCGCTATTGCACAAAACTGCCCTATCCTGATGCATCTGTTTGTAGAATAAATTGATTACATTCAGAAAAATCAAAGTACTGTAGTACGGTATGAGATATTATATTTGCTTTTTATAATTCAAAAGATTTTTGACATTACTCATCCCATTTTTTATTTTATCAGTATCAGGTATGACCCCGCTTCTGACACAATTTGACCCAAATATAGTAGTTTTTTCTGTAAGAAAATACACTTATAAGTATTTAGATTTAGATTAACTTTACGTAACCTTTCAAAAATAGATTGTAATTTTTTTATAAGACTGGGGATATCTCGACTTAAACAAATCAAATCATCTTGATAAACTAGGCACTTTTCGTAAGTTACCCTAGTACCCTGTCTTCGCCCTAGTCATCAAACGAGAAAATTAACTAGGGCTGGTCTTTAAGCCACAGGTATTCTAGTCATATGAAACTGTCTTGAATATAAAGCAGTGTACTTGCGACTGTCTGGGTCTAAGCTTAATTTAAGGTAACCTTGATGTAAATTTAAATGAGAAAAATATATGCAAACGGATAGCAAATCTAATATTTCCGTTATATTTGGAACAGTATATTTATCATGATGTATATTGTTATTCAGTTTTCTGTAATCTATGACCAAGCGCCATTTTTGTTTCCGTTCTGGTCACATTCCTTCGGCACCAGCAAAATTGGACTACACCATTCATTTTAACAAGGTTCAATAATATTCTCTCTCAGCATTTGATTAATTTTATTATTAATTTCATTTTTTTAAAGCGTGTGGCAATCTATATGGTTTTGAAAAAATTTGCTGAGTATCGGGTTTTACTTTAATTGTGTGTTGATAAATATGAGTGGCTGATAATTTTCCTCCTTCCAAATTAAAAATATCGGGATATTTCGCTCATTAACTCTTCATACTATTTTTTTGTTCTTTGTTTAAATTATTTACTCTTTATTTATATTATTTTGACTATAATGATTTAACTCGGGAAGCATTTTTCTCAATTTATCAAAGTTTCAAATATTATATTCCTTCGAGGTTTCAAATTCTATTTCGGTCAAAGTTACATTTTTTGTAGTCCCATTCAAAATTGGATTGTTATTTTACTATTAAATGGACTTACTAACTTACTATCAATTGACACGCCCTTGCATATTTATTTCGTACATATCACACACTCTTCTGTTAAACTAGTATTAATGTAATGAATAGATTCTGATCCGACAGGTAACGATAATAAATTTCTACACGAGTCATTGAGCCATATTGATAAGTATTATGTTTCACATCTACAACTGCTCTATACCTTCGTAAAAAATCCTGCCCCAGTATACTGTGCGACTTACAAGGTAGCGTGTCAAATACATAAAACCTATGACGAATACTCTGCCTATGTATTGTCAACTATATACACACATATCCGATTGCTTGAACCTTATCTACCTAACCCTACCTATTTCATTTATAGGTATGTTTTCTTTTAAATAAAAATTAAAACCTAGAACATGCCCATATTTTATGCCGAAATCGAAGCTCCTGTATCTATGAGTCAATTAAAAGCTTATACATTGTTATAAAATAACGCTTTTTAGTAACTACTACCGCTCGCTAAGATACACGGCATGAAAAAAATCATTTTCTAGTTCCAAATTGTGGGTTGATGAACTCGAATGCAGTTGAGAACCACCAGTCACTGTTGTTCTAATCTGTCCTCTAAACTGTTTTCGACCTCTTTAATTATTAATAAAGTTCTACCTTGGTGGCTAAACTGTTTTCGACCTCTTTAATTATTATTAAAAGTTCTACATCGGTAGCTAAACTATTTTGGACCTCTTTAATTATTAATAAAAGTGATTCTCCGAAGTGCTTCTGCCCATGGCTGTGGCTTCTAAAATCACTGTCTGGTGCTGCCATGTGGCTGCCGCCAATTTTGCTGAGGCCGCTAACGGTCAGTATTGTACGTACTCAGTGTTCTGATGCGGAGGTGATGCCTGGAATTGTTTTTAAAGAATTGATTATTATTGTGCCTTAGTATTTACAATTCAGCTGCCGAACTTGAACCTGAAATGTCCTCGTCAGTTG
The DNA here is from genome assembly GCA_907164705.1 of Parnassius apollo. NCBI lineage: Eukaryota > Metazoa > Arthropoda > Insecta > Lepidoptera > Papilionidae > Parnassius > Parnassius apollo. Next base: position 10,104 of record CAJQZP010001433.1, read on the forward strand.
CAGCTTTAATCGCATCTTTCAAATTCTCAAATTTCTGAGCCGTAATAATTGTATCAATCCTACGATTTCTTACCTAATTACTTGTTTTTCTTTTATAAATTTTAAAATATTAAATTTCTCACATTTCCCTTGGATTAAGATATTGTAAACTAGACAAATAATTTGGATAAGGTTTTCCAAAAAGCATCAATAGACGCACCATTTTGTTTACAATTTAAAAATAGTTTTTGAAAAGCGTTAGGAGACTTTTTCGATAACAATAATAGTTTCATGTCGTTTAGAAGAATAGACATGGTATAATAATTTGTTTCTTGTTTTAGCTTAGTATTTTTCAAAACAAAAGAAATTAAATGTGTTTGTGACTCAGTATTGAGAGCTGAACTGTAGTATTCTATGCCATCGATTAGCAGTCATAAATTTGAAAGTTCGTTATTCATTACTTGCAATAAACCCAGTAGCTCAATAAGCTCGGTGGAGGTTCAGTTATAAGACGACTCGACCTGGCAACTTAAAACGCACACAACCTGAGGACTGACGAGAACGACTCGACCTGGCAACATAAAACGCACGCAACCTGAGAACTGACGAGAAGATCCTGGAGCTGGAAGAAGATACAAAAAAGTGCTGCGATATTAAAGGATTATCAGAGATCCACGCAGGTTTTACAGGTTTACGCACAAAACTCAGCACATTCCGATAAGTAGGTTGAGGAAATATATGAGGGTATCTCCAGAGCCATAAATTTCTCTAAAACCCACTATATGTTGTTAATGGGAGACTTCAACTCAAAACTAGGCATAAGAGAGAACGGTGAGCTGAAGTTTGGGAAATTCGGGATAGGACAACGGAGGCTCTATCCCGAATTTCCCTAACTTCAGCCAAGGGACGAGGACCCAGCAGCTGGCCAACTTCATGGAGAAAGAGGTACTCTTTATAATTTCAGATGCATACCCACAGAAAGTGGACGTGATCGAACCCCGATGGTTCGACAAAAATTGAGATTGACTTCATTATATGACAGGCCTGTTGGTCTAGTGGTTAATGACCCTGACTGCTATGCCGGAGGTCGTGGGTTCAATTCCCACCCAGGACAAATGTTTGTGTGATGAGCACGATCATTTGTTCTGTGTCTGGATGTAATTTGTCTATAATATTTATGTATTTAGAAATATATAAGTATGTTTATCAGTTGTCTAGTACCCATAACATAAGCTCTACTTAGCTTGGGACTAGATGGCGTTGTGTGATAGTTGTGGAATATTATTATTATTATTATTAGGGGTATCTGTATAGTTTTCTCATCTGGTTGGTTTCTATAAATATATAATTATAAATAAAAATGAAAAGATAAATATACATAAATATCAATAAAATAAAATAAATACAAAAAATACACAAATAAATAAAGATCCAACAAGATGGAAGCCCTCGGCAGAGGAGACCAAACGGCCGAGGGTTAGGAGGAAAGGGAAAGAAACCGACGGACGATGCGGGCGGTATCAAGGACCACTGCCTTCTGCATTCGAGCCCGGAGCGGTCCGTCACGGAGTCCCAGTCGCCTCAGATGACCCGAGAGGCTGAATGGGATTAGCCCATTCGCAGAGACGACTACAGGAATAATTTCGGTCGGCCGACCACCCCACATGTCGGTCACCTCGTGAGCCAGGTCCAGATATTTTGTTCGCTTATCTGTTTCGGCTTTCACGAGGTTCTCGTCACACGGAATGGTGATGTCGACCAAAAATATCCTTGACTGTGCCCGGTCCATCAGCACAATATTAGGCTTATTCGCAAGAATAGTCCTGTCTGTGATGATGGCCCAGTCCCAGTAGAGCATGGTGCGGTCATTTTCGAGCATGGCTTCCGGCAAGTACTTGTAATACGGTACTTTCCGATCCACGAGATCGTATTTCAGAGCGAGCTCCCGGTGTAGAATTCTGGCTACTAGGATGTACCTGTGCAAGTACTCAGAGTTAGAACGCGCCGAACAACCAGAGATGACATGCCTAAGTGACTCCCCGGGATGGCGACAAGCTCGACAGACGTCGACGGTGCCATCCTTTAGGATGTATCTCCGATAGTTGGTCTTAATAACCTGATCCTGTATTGCACAGACAAAATCATCGGTTTCCCCGAAGAGGTCACCGAAACGTAGCCAGTTGAGGGAGGCGACTGTATCTACGAAGGGCTCATGTAGAGCCTTGTAGTACCTCCCGGTCGGAAATGCTAAGCACTGCTGGGTCCTGCCATTGCTCATTGGCTAAGGATAGAGGGGTAAGTCCTTTATCACTAGAAATATCGTCATTATAGAATGGATCATCCGATCTCGCCAAGAAGTATTGACGGAGACTGCACACTTCACGATTATACATGGTGAGCGCGCTCAGAAAGCCACGCCTACCATGCTTTCGCGGCAAGTACAGCCTCATTACCGACGATCTCGGATGATGCATCTTATGGGACGTCATGGTAGTGCGGACTTTTCTATTCAGGGCGTTAAGCTCAGTCTGAGTCCACTTGAGTATGCCAAAGGTATACATGAGGACAGGCATGACCCAGCAGTTATATGCGTGTGACTTATTCACACCGGACAAAAGGCTGTTAAGCACTTTGGTCAAGCGTGCATAAAACACGTCGCAAACTGACTGTTTCATACCAGCCTCATCGATACCGATGTTCTGTGACATACCCAGGTATCAGTATGTTTCAGCCTCGGAAAGGGTCCTTAAGTTGACGGGCATAGACAAGTCTATGCCCTCAGAGTTAGCAACCCTACCCCTTTCAACATGGAGGACTGCACACTTATCTGTCCCCAGCTCCATTCCAATGGAACTGCTAAATTCACAAGTTATGTTTAGCAGTTCCATAAGATGGGAGCGACTGGAGGCGAATAACTTGAGGTCATCCATATAGAAAAGGTGGGTCACTTTTGTCTCTCCTTTCCGTAGCTGAAAGCCCCTCCCGGAGCCCTCCAGTAAGGTACTGAGAGGGTTCAGAGAGAGGCAGAACCAGATTGGACTCAGACAATCGCCCTGGAAGATACCCCTTCTTATCCTTATGTGGTTCTCCGCAGCCATCATCCGCTCGCCTAGATGACAAAGGATCGTACTCCACTGCCCCATACACTTCTCGAGGAAGTCTCTAACAGTACAGTCAATCTTGTACAACTCGAGGACCCTCTTTAGCCATGTATAGGGCACCGAATCGAACGCCTTTCTGTCTATCCAGGCGGCAGAGAAGTTCCGACGGTAGCGTTTCACCACTTTGCCTATGACCGCGTCAATGAGGAGTGGTTCCTTGGTTCCACGATCACTGCCCCGACATCCATTTTGAGCGCGTGACATCACCTGGTTTAGCTCCAGGTGATGAGTGATTCTCACGCTCAAAATGGATGTCAGTGTCTTATATATGGTGGGTAGACACGTGATGGGGTGGTATTTGCTCGGGTCTGTGGTATCCTGATCTTTAGGAACAAAGTGAGTGATCCCAGTAGTGAAGAGGCTCAGGAGCGACTTCTGATCGAGAGCCTCTTGAAACTGTCGGGCGAGCACAGCGTGACACACTATGAACCCCTTCAGCCAGTAATGATGCAGCCCGTCGAGCTCCGGACTTTTCCAGTTCAGGGCCCTACGGACCGCCTCATTATTATTATGGCATGACGACTAGACGGCAACTATTCAGTGATGACTCGGTGATTGCAAGGGTGAAAACCGGCAACGGTCACCGAATGATTACAGGCACACCTAATCTAAACGTTAAGTTGGAGAGGTCTCGTCTAATGAAGTCAACGCTCCATTCCATCGTCTTCTAATCTAAAGTCCCAAAACATTTCAGCTCGAGTTACAAAACAATTTTCAGTGTCTAGAAGACTGCAATACAGTGGCCGATCAGAATGATAAGCTCATGCGCTTAGAGATAAGTTCTGCAAGACTTGCCGCAGAAGAACACGAAAACTCTCCGACCACACTCTTTATCTCATGGCTATTAGACGGGAAATGAAGCTGCAGTCTTCAACAAATTTGACTGCTTACAGGCAACTGTCGCCAAGTGCATGCGGAGGGATTTACACATATCTAATACTGTTCGTATTGAAGAAACGATTGAGCGGAACCAGTGCTCCAATGTCTTTGCCAGAGATCTGTCTGCCAGAAAGGGCTAACTGTAAAAGCTGAAGACTGAGTGTGGTAGCATCGTTTTCGGAACACCTTAGATTTTGAGTGAGATTGAGAGGTTCTATGGGCAGCTGTACACATCATTATTGGAGCCACACGCAAGTGCCTGTAACGATACAAACGCAAGTCTTATCCGACACTTTTCCGATGATATTCCGGACGTCACTCTGAGCGAGATTAGAATGGCTCAGCAGCACCTTAAAAACGGCAAGGCCGCAGGCGAGGATGGAGTTACAGCAAAGTTTCTAAACGCAGGTGTAAAACCGGTACAGAAAGTTTTTCAGAATTTCTTTAATTTCGTCCTCTATGTTGGAACTACCCCGGAGGCGTGGAGTAGAAGTGCGGTGTTCTTATTTTTCAAGAAAAGCGACAGCGCTCTCTTGAAAAACTGCAGACCGATTTCCCTTCCGAGCCGCGTCTACGTACTGTTTGCAAGAGTCATTACGAATCGTCTCACACGCAAACTCGACAACTTTTAGCCTTTCGAAGAAGTCAGTTTCCGAAAAGGCTTCAGTAACTTGCGGCAGATTGCATAATAGACCGGAGAGTACAATCTGCCTTTTTGTCTTGCATATGTGGACTACGAGAAAGCCTTTGATTCCGTCGAAATTTGGGCGGTGCTGCAGTCCCTTCTAAGGTGCCAAGTTGACTGTCGGTATATAAAAGTATATGCTGAAGTGTTTGTACAGTAGGTCCACGATGGCTTAGTACAAAACCAGAGTACGAAACCTAACCAACAGCAGAAAGGTGTACTGCTGTATTGAAATAGTTTTTAAAGCTACTGAATTAGAAAGGTTATGGTATTTACGTCAGTGGCGAGTACTTCAGGCACCTTCAATTTGCTGACGATATAGTTTTTATGGTAGATTCGCTGGAGGACCTAAGCACTATGCTCAATGACCTTCAATGACCTCAATGGTATCTCCAAACGGATAGATCTTAAGATAAGACACCGATCTTCTGTAATGTTCATATCACATCCTATGGCGGTAGTTGTTGGGAGCACTAAGCTCGAAGTTGTTGATGAGTACGTTTACCTAGGACAAATAGTCCGATTATGTAAGTCCAACTCCGACCGAAAGGTTAATCAACGGGTTTAACTCAGCTGAGCCGTGTTCGGGAAATTAAGACACATTTCGTCAGATGTACCTCAAAACCACAAAACGAGATTGTACAACAAGTGAGTGTTGCCAGTGATGAGTGATGGATCAGAGACGTGGTCCCTCACTGCTAGCGAACGTCCCTCAGCGAGCTATGGAGAGGGTTATACTCGGAGTTTCTCTGCGTGATAAACATAGACATGAGGATATCCGTAGCAGAACCAGAGTGACCCAGCCCAACGGATTAGTAAGCTGAAGTGGCAATGGACCGGCTATATAGCTCGAAGAATAGACAACTAATGGGGGAAAAAGGTTATCCCGTGGCAGCCTCGTATCGTTAGGGCTAATGTATGGCAACCACTCACTAGATGGAGTGACGACCTGGTGAGACTTGCAGAAAGTCGACGGATGCAGGTGGCTGAGGACCGTGCTTTGTGGCACTCCTTGAGGGAGACCTATATTCAGCAGTGGATTTGTGATGGGCTGTATTGATGATGATGATGAGCTCAAAGTTACCTTCAGATCGCCAATTTATCCATCGAAAACAGAGAGAACTCTCTAAAAACTGACACAACTGACTAATTTCCTTATACAAATTCTTAATATCCTTACAATATTTTTCTAAAAGGAGAACCACATCCTCTCCTAACCTTTCCTTATAAATTTGCTGGGCTTTCTATATAGTTATTATATTGATCCCTAATAAATGTAGCTTCGTCTATTCTTTTCTGCAGTATCTTATCCTGTCGTCTAGAGGGTCCTATTTTATTTAAATATTGTCTTATAACTAACAAATAATCATGAAATTTCTTTATGAATGTTGCCATATATATAGTACTTTAAAATGAGTCACTTATCTAAAGCAAAAATATTCAAAATTATGCATTATATAATATTAACATACTTGTATTAGCTTAGGACCCTGGATCCTCAGCACGCTTAAAAATAACCGTAATATTAGTTATATACGAGTTTACCTAGGGTTCATTAATAATTATGATAATTATTATTATCGTTTTTATTTATTGATTATATATTTGTTTTATTTTTATGTAAGTAATGACATTGATTATACATTAGGTAAATAATGCTACAGTCCACTAAATAGTGTCCGTTATCTTTGCCAACATTCCGGTGAATATAAAACGCATAACTGTACTACACTTCACACTTGACACATCTTTTTTTATATATTATTTTTGTTTTAACACTTTAAACTTTACTATCATCTATTTTCAAATCGGGGTGAATCTGTCGTCATCGAAAGTAAGCCGACGCACCCTGCCGCCATTCAGCTCGACCTCCTACCGTATCCAACGTAATTGACGTTTACTGTAAATTTGGAATATTCCATATAAGACTCTCAGAATCAAGCAGAGAACTATTGTAGACATGAATATGCTTATTGTTTCCAGGTGGTATCGCAATTCTTCAATTGGTGCAATATTTGTGCACTCAGCTGCATTTTGCGCAATCACGATGTTCTCTTCTTTAGATTATTGCTTTTCCATTTTAAAGCCCACTACCGGCACAATACCGTCAATTAAAGCTTTTAAACAGATTTTTTTTATTATTCGATAATAACATTACCCAGAGTTTACAATATTTATAGTTCACGGCGCATTTATGTAAAATCCGACGGCGACACGTCGTCGAGAGTGTCAAAATACTCGCGCGCGTGATTTTAACCCTGGAAAGGTCACCGTGTAAAGTGGTGACATGGAGAGAAATTAAAGAGTAAATACTGACTATACTTCCAATATTCAATCCTTAAATGGGTACAATTAAATCACACAATGTATATATTTATATGTTATATGTTAATATTTAGATATAGAATTTTAATACGTGGTAGAGCCATGCTGCTGTTATATTAGTTGTAGCACGAATGGGTCTGTCGGCCCTAGCAACGCCAACAACACAGTTGTTTTTAAACGAATTTTATTATTTAGTTACTTTCTTCGTATGTATTTCCCGTTCAAAATTTTAATAAAATTTGAAGCACTTTCTAACATCTGATAGACCTGAAACTTGGTATAGTAACGTAACATCGATGAAAATGTGAAATTTGTTACCATGAAGCTAAACTGATGATAGCCCGCATTCTAGACGCCTATACAGCTTATTAAAAAAATATTAAAACGTTATATATCTTCTTATTATTGGTAACGAGGAGTTCAACCAAAGAAAATTACGTATCTGTGTAAGTGTAATTCGTTAAAGTTGGTTGCAGGTGTCCGCGGACTACAATAATCACTTGCGACAGCTTTATGAGACGGAATGTTCTTTCTTTTGTTAGTCTAATTGAAAAAATATATTTCATAATAATGAACTTGTATCTTAAATACAATTCAATTTCTTTTTTATTTCACCATATTGACGTTATACAACTCCATATTTGTATGATACTGTTAGCAAAATGTATCATTTAATCGTCATAAAGCCCATCGCTTTTGATCATATACCCATATACTAATGTAAAACAGAGTAATTTTTTTAAAATAAAACAATTGCTTGCACAAATTTTGGATTGCCTGAGACTCCAAGCCAAATAGTAGTAGTAAGGTACTGGAATCACTAGGCCACGCGGCTCTCACGTCGATATACGCTATGATGAAGACGCTTTTTATTTTGTTTACAAAAATTGTACACAAAACTCTTCACAGTAGCTGATGAGCCACATTGAGAAGTCCTTAGGATATTTTCATAACTAACCCAGCGAACATTAGATGAAATTATCTTAAGGTCCCAAATAGGATAAAAAGTTGCGTTATAAGTCACCATCGAAACTCTTGTTACATCGTTTGTAATATTGGGAATAATACTGGAAATTTAAGTATAATAACTGACAGATTGCTCAAATAAATTATTTAATAAACAGACTGAGATCTTTTTGAAGATCCGTTTTATTGTACTTACGAGTTCTGTAAGTCACTACTAGGACATGCAACCCTATAATAAGTGGCAATGAACGCAGACTTGGATTAAGGTTTTTGTCACAATTTTTGGAGCATGCCAAATAGAAGAACATAGCCGCCTTGAATCTTGATCTGTGTATCTCTAAGTCTAGGTGACGGGTGTGAGTCTTACGTATGTTTGTACGGGTTTAAAAACGTCGACGTATTTTGCATCTTATCTTTATGGAAGTCATCTAATTTCTGATTTTATCTAGGTTAGTAGTATTAATAAATTGACTTCTTGTCATTAATATCAAAATTTATAATACCATTATCTTAAAAATTGTCCTGTCGCAATCAAAAAAGTATAATGAGAAAATGTTTTAAATACATTTCTTTAATATTTTTCCACAACAAATGGGAAGCCATAAAAACTCGATGGTATTACACTCACCACTTTAAGACAACCACCACACGGGATAAAATAGGGGACGGATAATTTAACACCCGCTAATCGAAATATCAAAATTCCTAAAAGCATATAAAATAAAAATGTGTTGTATATACATAAATAATACAACACTGTCACTGTTCGCAGGAATTTTGGTCTTTGGTACTCTGTAGTCAATGAGTTTGATTCTATCCCTCTAGAGATATGAATATTTAGTGAGATCGTAAATCCTACATACACGACAAAGCCGAACTGACTTTATGACGTTGTTCATAAAACATTCAAAAAGGATTTGTCACTATCTTCAAACATGCATTAATGAATGTTTATATACGTTCTTACATGTTAACAACATTTATACCATGTTTAAGCAAATAAAGATTATATCTATTATTATGGGGTATTAATAGTGTAAGTTCTCTTCTGATTGTGCTGAATAAATAATATAAAAGGAAATGATAAATATACATAAATACATATTTCTATTACTAACATAAATAAATAAATAAGACATAAATAAATAAAAGCCCAACCAGATGGAGGCCCTCGGCAAGGGAGACCAAACGGCCGAGGGTTAGGGAGAAAGGGAAAGAAACCGGCGGACGATGCGGGCGGTATCGAGGAGCACCGCCTTCTGCATTTGAGCCTGCAGCGGTCCGTCAAGGAGTCTCAGCCACCTTAGATGATCCGAGAGGCTGACTGGGATTAGCCTGTTTGCAGAAACGACTACAGGAATAATTTCGGTCGGCAGACCACCCCACATGTCAGTCACCTCATGAGCCAGGTCCAGATATTTTGTTTGCTTGTCGTCTTCGTCATATGGAATGGAATGGTAATGTCAACTTAATATTATTATTATTATATTTATAAGCATTGAATCATAATATTGTTTAAGTATGAAAATTTCCCATAAAAAACTATTTATGGCAGTTTACAGCACCCATAGTTATGGGGCAGGGAGGAGAGGGGTCTCCGACGATGTTTGATTATTCATATGACAAGATGACAAGCTTTCATGAGCAGAACTTGACAAAAACAGGTGAAGTCTATGATAAAGAAAAAACAAAAATATCTATTTTATTATAATTTTTTTTAAATTTATTTTGTTCTGTGTCGTGGTAACGTATTGCATGCATGAATTACATAGTAAAACATCCAGACGTAAAATACTAATTTGTAAGCCATACTGTAACATTCGTTCCGTACGAGATTCTAAATCCAGGTTCTATGCCATATAACGCGGTTTTACTCTTTGTTTTTATTAAGCTGACCGCATATGACGCAAGCTGCAGCGTAAAGCCATTCATTGTCTTTCACGTCCATGGTAATGACTGAAAGAAAATCACTCTCGAAGTGAACATGCTCATTTACAAAATAAATGTGCTCCACGGTGCGATTACGAAAGTTACGCACAGCTTTGCAAGTGCAAACAAAAACTAACGCATCTGCAGCTCAGTACGTGCACTGTTGGAGTTCAGCTCGTGCCTTCAGGAAAAAGAAAAAGTACTATAATAATAATAGGTAAAACTTCTTGGAAAAATTACTATAATATTAATAGATGTGTATGAGGTATGTTGATGAGTATGAGGTGTCTAAAACTTATTTATTCATTTACAAATTCATGTAAGGTGTACTCGTGAAAGATAAATCACACGAACTTGAAATAACTTATAGCACTTTCATATATATTGGCCAAACGAATGTCGGGGCAAGGATGGTCTGACTATCAATCAAGCTACTCCCTTGAAACCTTACAGATAGTCGTAAATACATTGGCAAGAAAACGTTTATGTTATTCTAAGAAAGGAACAGTAAAACAAATAAAAATAGTCCCACGCAATGTTTTATTTTTTTGAGCGTTCTATATAAAAATAAACTTGGAAGTGCATGTGATTTTATGTGGTTTTATCACATTTATTTTAGTTTGCTCCAAGACTTAAAAAGTGCCAAAGTTTTGGTACACTTTTGGCTTTAAATTGTTGTCCTGAATGGACAACAATTTAATGCCATCACTTCATCTCGTTTCTTTTGAGTCAACTTAATTATGAAAACGTATAGTAGCAATTTAACAATCGCAGGATCACGAATTAGGAAACAGCTTCCAAGACATGACACGCCATGTTCTGGTATTGATATTGTGACTAAAATTATTGGTTTATTACATTGAGTTATAAGTAACGGTAATTTAATTACAGATTTATTTTGATTTCTTATTAATTAAGTATTATCCTTTTTTTAAATCAAAGAATAATATTACCCACATACATACATATACTACAACATATACTTTACTATAACATTACTCGTCAATTTGTGACTAAAGGTATTAAGCCCAATCTGCGACGTCTCTCTTTGATAACTGCAGATAATAAATCTATTATTATAATCCTGAGCAGCTTCGTTAATATTTATGTCAACCAGAAAATTTATAAGTCTGTCTCTTACGACTTCGCCTGGCATATAAATGTGATTTAATATCTAATATTAGATCTACAATATTTTAGGAGAGTATTACCCGTACGTGGTGCGTAAGATATACGGCAATTACATGGGCTTATGATTTACAACAACATCATTTCATGACATACAAAGGGAATACTTATATGGTTATGTAACAAGAAATATTTCTTAATAATAATTTTATTTAAGTTTATATTATGTGAAAACTGAGTGACTAATTGGAACACAGAGTAGTATTTGATGAAAATGCCAAGGGATTTAATAAATTTGAGTGCGATTATATATTTTTATATTGGAAGGCAATATGAAAATTTAAAAAAATATAATCTGAGAAATATCTGAAACAAATAACACATTTATTTTGAAATTCTCATAAGCTAAATTTAAATTTGTGAAACTTCCAAAGTTCCAAATCGAGCATTTGTTAATTTAGATCTTGCATATAAACTTTAGAGCACAGTTTTCGTACTGTTACTGTTGACATTTTAATGTAGAATACTTCAACAATTTCCTTAAATACTCGAAATCTTATCGTTTATTGAGGACAAAATAAATGATAAAAAGGTTAATAATTTGGTGTTTAGTAATAACACTTACATATTCAAACATTTATTTAACACATAAAGACAATATACGGTTCGCTTAAGAGTGATAAATAGTAACTACTAAAATATTAACAATTGTAAAAAACCGTGGTTCATAACTAGTAGAATCTAGGATAAGTCATATAACAGGCGTCTTTTGAGTAATACAATAATGATACATTCTTTCACCTCATTAGGCAGCTTGATGTAAAGTTGCACTCCCTCAAACTTAATGCTTTTCCTTCGTAGACAGATTTTCTTTCCTATGTAATTTTTATGAGTATGCAACGATAGCTTGTGTCTATTACGATTACAATATAGGTGGGGTTTTTAAGAAAGGTAATTAGTCCCATCACTATTACAATTAGTATTAGGGGTCCCCTCCGTGATCAAGGCAGCAACCTAAAGCACCTGAAACGTCGGGAATTAAAAATAAGTTAAAACAGTTGATTAAACGCGATAAAATCCGTATATATAGTTTTATTCAATGTGTAGTGATCGCGTAAATTTAAGAAATTATTAAGGTAATTAGTGTTTGTTGCTTTCAATAGTATTTTTTTAATTGGTGCATACTAACTAAACTTTATAATACTATACTTACATGTACTGTATATAGTATTTAATAAATTTTATCGGTTAATTTTAAAAAGTACTTTTGTAGCCTTATTTTACTTTTCTGTATTACATCCAGGTTCAATTTAATAGTACTTTCCCTTACTTGTATGAGATATTCTAAATGTGGCTTAACACGAGAATTAAATATTAGTTTTTGAAATTGATTGTGGGAAACATTCTGTTATTTTTCTTATAATTCCTATTCAAGGAGTTAATTACGCGTAAATCGGATATTATCTATATGAGGTTTCCAGATTAGTTTTTTGTCTGGATTAGGTCGAAGTATTTTTCTTCTTTAGAATTGTGTAGATTAAAAAGCTATAATTAGAAGTGGATGATTGCCTTGTTAGACTAGTGGTCGTTAGCACAATTGATGATCATGAAGTGTAGAGTTCGAATTCCAGGTTGGGCCAAAATTAGTAACTGGGTTTTTCTATCAAGAAATTCTCAGTAGCAGCACAGGGTCGCAATTTCACCCACGTTATTAAGAGAGCAAGAAATGGAGTGGGTTCTGCGCCTAATATCACTCCGGCCGTATCCGATTGCCTTACCATTGGACTATGAGAGTGAAGGAATAGAAATCGTCGCCGCGTATCAGGACAAACTGGTAACTGAAGTCGAGTCTTTGCTTAACAAAGTCTCGGATTGGGGGCGACTAAATCTCGTCCAATTCAATCCCCAGATGACACAAGTTTGCGCGTTATTCGCTAAAAATAACCCCTTTGTCATATCTCCTCAATTTTTAAGGCACTCTCCTTGCTGCCTCAGCTAGAATTAGTCCTCCTCCTAATCCTCGGCGTCTAAATATCGAATAGTGTGCAGTTTCGTGGTCACTTGTAGAGGAAGGCCAAATTGGCCTCTAAAAAGCTTGGCGTGCTCAGCAGTGTGGGACAGTATTCCATGCCGGCACATCGCTTGCAACTTTACAAAGCAGAGCGATTCGAATCGTCGACGACCGAGTTCTTTCTGATCGATTTGATTCACTGACACTGCGTAGGGATGTTGTATCCCTTTGCGTTTTTTATCGTATATCGATTAGTTCCAGCCGCCAAATTTCACGAACGCACATCGCTTCAAATTTCCCGATACCATCCTCACCATTTAGATGCTTGGCGGTCCAATACTTTACGTTTTACTAAGAGTTCCTCGTTCACTTTATCCTTGGAGTTGTTTACCACCGGCAACTTTTCAGGACCGATTCGACTTAGTGTCCTTTAAGAAAAGAGCTTACTTCTTTCTATAATCTCGGCAGTAAATCTGCAATTCCCCTGGTGCTGCGGTTGTTCATGGGCGGCGGTAGTCACTTACCATCAGGTGAATCGCGTGCTCGTTTACCCCCTTTTCTTAAAAAATAAATAAATTATATATTGTTTATAGGCAGCAGAGCCTATCAATACAACTGGCGTGTTTTAATATCTCTAGCATTATTTTTCTAAAGAGATGTACAAGAAAATTTCAATTAATATCTCATACTCTCACAGCTTCGCTATTACATTGTCTAATTTTTATACTTCTTCTTTCCACCAGCTCACTAAAATCCACTTCTGGACGGTATCTTCTATTGTACGGAGGGTTTAGCTTAATCTTTATGTCACACTAACAGATGTCTCACACCTTTGACGCTACTGCCCGTCCCTGGCCGAGACATATTATTACATCTGTCATAAATGCGATGGTTATACCTCCACCTAGCGGAATGGTCGTATACTATTCACCTATTTTCTTATATATATTTTATAAAATATATGTAGTATGTTTACGTAGGTAAAGGTTAAAGTGTTTATTACTTTTATCCTGTAAAATTTATAAACGAACTTTCAAAATGTAAGTAGTATTTACAATAAACAAGTTATAATTAAAATGTTTTTTATGTCGATACTTTAAACCTTACAAACGAACTTTAAAAAAATGTAAGAGATATGTGCAATAAATAAGTTAAGTTTAAAGTGTTATATATTTCAATCCTTTTAAGAAAACTTGTATTCCTTCCGGCCTGGTGACTTTAGTTATATCGAGGCCACACTCGGATCACACAATTTGGCTGTATCATCAACATTTTTCACCGACTTCAAAAAGGCGGAGGTTCTCAATTCGAGTGTATGTTTATTTGTATGTTACGCGATATCTTCGCAGATTATCAACTAATTTTGATTATTATTTTTTTTTATAATAAAATTTTTATACTGAAGGATGATCCCGTATAAATTTGGCAAAAAATTCCTCTACTAAGGGTTGCAAATACTTCTTTTTTAGCAATTTGAAGTCGGTTTTTAATTTTTGTTAAAAATTATAACTATATGTTTATTTACAAGACCTATATTTGACTCTTTTATTCATAAATAACAGAATCTAGGCTTTTTTTTTTATTTTTTCCCTATTTAGAACCTAATGCGTAAATGATAGTATCAAACAACGATGTAGCTGGTCTACACTGCTTATCAAGAATAAGTTACAATTCGAAGCGCTTTCTTCCCTTTCGAAGAATGAAAATACATAATAAGTAACAAAATCAAGGCTGCAAATATTAAAGTTTCTAAGTCGTTATAGTGGCACACATACAGGGTATGCAAATTATGTAGGTATTATTGTAGAATTAAAAAAACTTTGGTTGAATATAAAATAATAAAAAAGATGACTATATTGCATCGCTATACTATAATTAATAATTATTGGTCATAGTGTAACTATCACGTCCTTTGGTTTTTATATTATTTTATCTTTAACATAAAAGCCCACAACATTTTTATACTATTTCAAAAAATGTTTAACGTTTCAAATATTTCTTCTTACTGATTTCTCTACTTTATACGTAAGACTAAATTACTCCAACTACGGTCATTACCTCGTACGTTAATGTTGAGGACGCAATTTGGAGCCAATCCAGAATTGCATTCGTCGGCTAATCAAGAGCACTAAACTGTTGGTCGCATTTCCACGCCGTATTTCATGTGTAACATGTATTTTCCCTGCAAAATAAGTAATGAAACATTGAGGATTCTTGGTTTGACGAACAATTTACCTTACTTCAGAAAGGTTAACTTGTTGAAAATGTAGTAGATTTGACCAATAATTTTATTGATTTTTTCTTTTGGTAATTGATCTGTCAACTATGAATACCAAACGCAGACTAAGAAGAGTATACATTCTAAGTAATAGTGCTCTGTGGACTCAAGTCGACTCATTTTTCAAGAGAAACCGTTTAACTCTTGGACAAAGGAGTATGATAATTTGTCCAAGATTTAACTAATTGGTGAATAACACTATTTCGACATTCTAATGTCTGGGCTACATAATATACCTAACAGCATTATAAATCTGTAGGCTACACACCTTAGCGTTTTAATAATCAATGCCCAAAAAGTATCGATCCCCAGAATTGCGATACTTCTCCTCAGTATTGAAAGAAGTACACAGTGTGTGTTGGCAATTTCTAAATGTCTTAGATATATTTTTTTATTTAATTTGTTAGACCCGCAGATTTCAGTCGAGCACGTGGTAAGTGCAGCACTAAAATTATCAATTAACAATTTTTTAATCAAACCTAGGTTACTCGCGTACTGCAAAATTTGGCCCCTGAGTTACCATGGCTCTACCATGGCATTTGTAGTAACTTTGATTCCCAGCTGCAGCTAAAATATGTGTGATTTGGAAACGTTTATTTTTATTATTAATTGAAGGTCTTTTTGATGCGAAAATGGGTAAGGCCATGTTATGGCATCACATAATCATTCAGAAATCAATCAGCAGCGTATAAGCTCGTTCCAATAGAAAAACAACTTGTTCAAATACCTAATAAAAAGAGTTTAGAGTTTTTATTTATATTTTTTAATATAATATTGATTAAAATGTTAGACAAACATCTATACAGAGAATCCAATCCATTGCTCCATTGTATTAGGGTTAAATAATTAAAATATAACTTTCAAATAAATTCGTCGATGCGATAGTCGACTCACCTACTGTAAGTTAATTGTTCTATGCCCATAACCTTCGAAAAAGTGCAGGCAATAAGTTGACCAAGTTTTACCGCAATCTGATGAACATTATGGAGCCCTTAAAATATGAACAAACAAACATTAGTTTTTATATTTGGCTGTTTATTATTATTAATATAAATCTTTTATTTAATATGTTTTTATATTTTTAAATCCTATTACCTTTGAACATTACAACATACAATACACACAACTTAAAATTAAATTCATAACTTAAGTATTTAAACTTTGGTTCTGGGTATCCAACTAATCTACCATTGAACCTCTTCTTACTCTCCTTCAAATCTCTCTCTCTCTTCTTTCTTTTCTCTTCTCTCCTTCACTTTTTCTTAACAAATCGCCGATAGTCTAAAATTGTGTGTTCTAAAATATGCTGTGAACTATCATTACAATAGCAGCATGGGGATGATGACAACTTATAAATATAGATATGCCTTATTGCTAACATGGCCGGTAAATGATTGCGTTACAATGTTTGTAAGGTTGATTTGTTTCAATATCTTATACATTATGACTATATTAGGAAAGAAGTATCTCGTAGTTGTGCTTGTTTTTGCTTCATCATAATTCTCCTGCCATTTTGATTCAGTGTTGCTTCTGGTGGATGTTAAATGACAATAACAACGTGAATAAATCATAAGCCCGTCTTTTCTTTTTAGTTGTTGCGGCATGTTTTGCTAGTTCATCTGCTTTCTCGTTTCAGAGTAGTGCTTCCAAATGCTTTCGTGTAAAAAAAAATTAGAGTTGAAAACCTTCGCGTAGTCAACGTAGGCTAATTATAGTGGTCTTTTGTACTCTATATGTTTTTTCCACTATTTGTTCTAGGGTATGTATATGTTCGGTTGTAGAGTACCCCTGTCGAAAACCTGCCTGCTCTCCCGGTTGGTACTTTTCTATAAATGGTTTCATTCTCTTTTCTAGAGCCATTGCAAACAGTTTGTATATCGTTGAAAGTAGGCTGATGGACCGGTAGTTGTTATTATCAGCAGAGTCTCCCTTCTTGTTTAGTAGAATAATGTGTGATTTGGCCTAGTTCGTAGGTATTTCTTGGACTTCGAGTATCTTATTGAATATATTTAAAAGAGGTTTTATCAGTAAACACTTTCCTAACTTGAGGGCTTCGTTAAAGATATTATCCGCTCCTGGGCTTTTTTGTAACTTCGGATCTTGTATTTTTTAGTATTTCATTTTCGCTAAAAGGTTCGACCATCGACTCAGTATCATTATTCTTAAGCAGTAACTCTCCATTGCATGTTGTTACCTAAACAATGGGTCCGATTGCGTTTCTTTTGCTGCTCTCGGACAATACGATATCACAAGGTTAGACTGGGCTGCCGGTTCGCCTGACTTAAACGTATTGGGTTTAAGAGCACGCGTGAAATGCTCTTACGCGAGCTCTTTGGAACCGTCAGTGCCAGAGATCAGTGAAACTACTATTCAAGAATGGGAGAGGCAAGAAATTATGGGTAACTTGATCCTCAGCATGCCCAGGGAGATCTCCACATGTGATCGACCCAGGAGATATTGTATTAAATTAAAACCTTCAAATAATTAATTGTTGTGTAAGTTTGGTTAAACAATCTTTTTATGTCCATCGAATTTCTGTTACAATTACATTTGAATTAAATTACTCAATTTTCGGCATTAAAAAAAATTGTGTTTTAAATTTTAATTTTAAACAGTGTATTTTGTTTAAAAAAAGATTTGACGTTAACATTTTGCTTTGATAAGGTTAAATTTAAAAAAATGTGTCGGCTTTTGCCAGTGACCACAAACTTTTTTGATATGTGTATTTATAAGAATGCTTTAAAGAAAATTGCAAAACGAAAACTATGTCAAAGAACCAAACTTTCAAAACATGTTATACAAATTTTTTCGTTAAACTGAGGATTTGAAATTATTTAAAATGCTTCTGAATTATTATAATAATTATTTAAAATGCTTCTGAATTATTCTAATATAGGTCAGCGGTCACAATAGTATATTTATAATATGTTGTCACGTTCATGTTTATTGTGTACTATGTGGTAATGTAGGTGGAAAGGTGGTGTTGCGGCTTAAAAAAATTCAAAAAGTATATAAAAACACGCATGTAGTCGAATTCAGCACGTAGTGTCACAATTAAAAAAAATAATGAAAATCTACCGTAGATTTAAGATTTTGACAAACAAACATTTACAAATTTTATAAATGTAATTTAGGAGTATGTAACCATTTAAAAAGTACCATTCTTTTTACCAATTAACTCAACTCATTATTTAAAATGTACTGTAGCTGGTTGTGGCAGAGTAACAGAATTAGTCACTCTTTCTTATTCCGTATATATCATAAAAAATAATAAATACGCTTAGTCTCCTTTATCAAACCGTAACAGTCCACTGCTATACATGATATTTCCTATTGTTAATGAGATTTGTATTCGCCGTGCTTGGTAGTTGGATTGGTGATCACGGAATTAAATATTTCGCAAAAAGCCAAGCAGTAGAAACGATAGGCAAGAGCTTAGAATGCACGTGCACCTCATTTCCTCCAAACGGTGTCAATTTTAATTTTTATTAAAATACAAATTTCAAAAAAATCGGATTAAGGAATATTAAAGTCTCGAATGAAGTACATTTAAATTTAAAATTTTATCCAAATCATTATAAACATCAAATAACCTTAACACTTAAGTATAAACTGATCAATAGAAGAATCATTAAAATCAGTTTACAATTTATAAAGATATATAAAGTAATATAGATACAAAAGAAAATAACACACTCGAATTGAGATCCTCGCCCTTTTTTAGTCGATTAAAATGAAGTATTTGCATAACGTTTTCCGAGTGAGCCATCCTGCATTTGACGAACGTGAAAACCGAAATTTTTTTTTAAATAGACAAGATGGATTCGTATTTGTCTGCACGGGTTTGCAAACACCTCTCTTCGTATCAAGTAGTCTTATATGGCAAGGTATATGCCTTTAGCCTATAACTCAAAATCAAAGCATAAGTTCGTATGGTCGTTCAGCGAGAAATGGAAAGAATTATGGTCGGAACTCCTCTGAGAGAAAATATTTGTTAAAAAAAGGGAAATTCACTGGATAATTTTTCTGGCAGCAATTTTTGTTCGTTCGCAAGGACTTGTGGCTAACAAAATGTGCTTTAATATATTTTGTTGCGATGAGATGAAATGTAATAAGCCTGTTTCTTCATTCAACTACTTGATGAATGATAAAAACCCAAATTTTCTTCAGCGGCTCTTAGTATTTCTTTAATTAAACTAAAGTTAAAAATAAACTTAAAAAAAAGGTGTGTGGTGTCTACTGCAGTCTGTGGACATCTACAGCTTTCATTACTTCATATTTCAATTACAGCAAAGAAGGTTTGTCACCATGAGAACTAAGATGGAATGCCTCGCAATCTCTTATTATACTGGCTCTCCATACTCTTCAAACCGGTACAGCGCACCACTATTTGGCGACAGAAACAGGTAGGTACGCAGACGGATTCTTAGACAGAAAAGAAGTCCTAACAACTTGTATTTGTCCATGTGCAATAATTTATGTATGTAAATTGCGTTATGATATGATACAAGAGAAAATCCTGGTGTGGAGTGAATAAACTGAGGTTTCTTTTAATAAAAAGAACGTGCAAGTTGACAATAAAGTAAAGCCAAAAGTGTACCAAAACTTCGGCACTTTTTAAGTCTCGGAGTAAACTAAAATAAATGTGATAAAACCACGTAAAATCACACGTATTTTCAATGATTAAAACTACTTTTACGGGTTTTATCGCGTTTAATTTTAATTATTTTTATTTTTTATTCCCGACGTTTCGGGTGCTTTCCAGTACCCATGGTTACGGGGGACTGAGGTGATTGACGTCCAGATGTCGCTATTAATCCCGGAGTACTTTCAGCTTTTTTTAATTATTGTTTATGGTCTAAATAATAAATAATTAAAAAAGCTGAAGGTACTCCTCCGGGTTTAACAATGACATCGGGACGTCAGTCAACTCAGTCCCCCGTGACCATGGGTGCTAGAAAGCACCCGAAACGTCGGGATTCAAAAAATAATTAAAATTAAAATTAAACGCGACAAAATCCGTAAAAGTAGTTTTAATCAATGTGTAGTGTTCACGTAAATATAAGAAATCATTATGTATTTTCAAGTTTATTTTTATATAGAACGCTAAAAAAAACATTGCGTAGGACTATTTTCATTTTTTTATTGCAATAAGCTTCGTTCTTTTCTTCGAATAATATAAACGTTTTCTCTCCAAGGTATTTACGAGTATCCGTTAAGGTTTCAAGGGAATAGCTTGATCGATAGTCAAACTATCCTCGCCTCGATATTCGTTTGGCGAATATATATGAAAGTGTTATAAGTTATTTCGAGTTTGTGTGATTTATCGTTAACACGAATATACTTTACACAAATTTGTAAATAACTAAATAGGTTTTTTTCGACACAAATCTATTAATATTACAGGACTTTTTCTAATCCTGAAGGTGGTGGTCAAAAGAGCCGGTAAAGAACGTTTCTTCTTCGCAAAAGACCACTGCCGCCCTACTCGCTTAAATGGCTAACACCAAGTAGAGGGTCCTTCAAGCAAATCTTTATAAAATTTCCAGCGATTCCACTTTTTATATTTTAAACCAAATGAGAAAGCAATTTTAGGATTAATCAATAAAGTAAATAAGTAATTTTTTTAAGAAGTAAGAATGACATATGATCTCGCAGTTCACTGATGGTAAGCAGACACTGTGGCCTATAGACACCTACACCTATCGTCGATTAAAAATCAAAGTGCAGATTGCGTCGTTACCAGAAGTCAGTACCAGTAGTATCTCCAAACGCCGTTACTCATTAATTTACCATATAAAACACGATAGCATTAGGATGTTATTTCATGCTAGTAGTGTGGTACTGCGCGAGTGTGGTCCTTCTCCGGTCAAACCGAACCATTTATGATTCAGCCCTAATCCGCTGTTATGGCTGCACATAATAATTTGCAGCGTGGCTCTACCACGACTTAAATTTTTATATTCATTTTATTGTACAGACAAACGAGCGCACAATATGTTGGTAGGTAGACACTTCGGCCCATAAACACCAACATCTATCCTCGAATATGAATCAAAATGTAGACAACGCAATTTACTGCCTAGTTACCCGTAAAAAGTGTCTCTAGTTCTATACGCTCCCAATATGAAACACAGCTGTAATAAGCTACTATTTCCCACTGGTTATATGTGAAATGAAGAAATAAACTTGTGGTGGCGGTGTAAGAACATCCATTACCCCATATCGTCCCGAGGGTGTCGTAAGAGGCGACAGAGGGAAATTGAAACAGGAGATGCAGCATCTTCCTCATAACAACTCAAAATAATAAAAATAAAAATCCCGCTTTTCATGCCTGGCAACTAGGACAAAATCCCCCCATAAGGAAATCTATGAGGGAGGCCTATGTTCAATCAAGTTCAATGAACTTTCATAAACTGTAACGCATGAATATCTGAAATATAAGTGAGCTCTTTTCCCGGTCGCTCCGACTAACTCGTATTTCTAAGTTTAGCAGCTTATTTCTAGCACTAAAATATGACAAATATACTACTAATTTGATCAAGTTGAAATATATAAAATAGCGTGTAGAGTTTTTTTTAATATAAAAGAAATGAATGGACGAATTCCAGTAGTGTATTTCGTTGACTTTATATTAATATGTTAAAAGTCATTTCAAGCTTCGCCGCTAATCTTAATGGAAAACGCTTGTGATTGAACAAAATAGCGTAAACTTTTAGCATGTATCGGATAGAGCTTTTATCCAACAAAATAATCATCGATTTACTAAACCACGGAATCCATGATACAAATTTGGAATGAAGAAATGGATAAAATTCTTAACAGATATTTTTAAATTGATTGCCTAAAAATTCAGAAATGAAAACGAACTTAGAAACTATGTTTATTTTGAAGAAGAGAGCCATTTTTAACCTAGACTATACGCTTTTATAACAAAGTCTAGTCTAGGAATGTACAAATATACAAGGAAAGTAAAATATACAATAATCTATTACCAAATTTATAAACATAAACGAATACATGGTTGATGAAACTCACCGGGAATAAGGTGATCGCGATCAAGTTGTTTCTCAAGTAGGTTTTATAAGTAGTTTGTACAAATTGTGTTTTTATTATAGAATTTAACTTTGAAAAGATCCGCTGGGTTATTTCCGAACCAGTTATAAGTATAACTTGTAAAAAAAAAAGAATATGTTCTATTCTATCCTGCTGTTAGAAATAAATAAGGCGGACAAAAAGATATGAAAAATTTTAAATGCAATAGTTTTCAGTGTACCGCAATACGTGACTATGGGTAATATCAGATCAGTCTTATGGCCGTGTCAGAAAAAGTGGAGACCGCTTCGGTGTATGTCGCTTATGGCGCGATGACAACGCCGTCATAGACAGATAGCGGTATAATCATTAAGTTTATCCCAGACGTAAAATACTCCGATAGTCAAGGGCAGCTGCGTCGAGGTTGCTAAAGTTGCTAGGATTACGGCAATTACTTCTTACAATGAGAGAGGTTCATATGCCCAGCTGTGGACTGTTGCCGGCTATTAAAGAAATAGACGTCCATTCTGAGTTTGATATTAAGCACCTATTATACAAATATAGTATGTTGGGAGCACTAAGATCGAAGTTGTTGACGTTTACCTGGGACAAGTAGTCCGGCTAGGTAAGTCCAACTTCGACCGAGAGGTCAATCGACGGATTCAACTCGGCTGGGCAGCGTTCGGGAAATTACTACACATCTTCTAGTCAGGTATACCTCAAAACCTGAAAACTAAGTTGTACAACCAGTGCGTGTTGCCAGTGATGACATATGAAACTGAGACGTGGTCCTTCACTGCTGGCCGTATGAGGACGCTCAAAGTTGCTCAGCGAGCTATGGAGAGGGTTATGCTCGGAGTTTCTCTGCGTGATAAACTTAGAAATGAGGATATTCGCAGTAGAACCAGAGTGACCGACATAGCCCAACGGATTAGTAAGCTGAAGTGGCAACGAGCTCGAAGAACCGATAACCGATGGGGAAGAAAGGTTCTCGAGTGGCAGCCTCGTACCGGTAGGCGTAGTGTAGGGCGACCCCCCACAAGATGGAGTGACGACCTGGTAAGACATGCAGGAAGACGATGGATGCAGGTGGCTCAGGACTGTGCTTTGTGGCATAACTTGGGGGAGGCCTATGTTCAACAGTGGACTTGTAAAGGGCTGTAACGATGATGGTGATGATACAACTATATTTTCAATATAATTTCCGTTACAAATGGTAGGTATGATATTTAAAAATCATAGATTCATTCTAAAAAGGTAGCAAAAGAAGACAATTGAACGTATTCGTTCCCTAGCGATACCATTATTTGAACCGTAAGCTATCAGTCATGTTTCAGACAGCCTTACTCACACTTACAGCCTAAACTCTCAGATTTTTTTGAAATCTTTTTGCCCATTATTTTTCTATTATACTTTATTTTTTTAGCCTATATAGAAACACCCACCATTCGATCAATCTATTTTTTCCATTATATTATTTAAATGCGTTACATTTTTAGAAAACACTGATTTCAAATAGCTCCGTTATCTATCCATTACAGCCTACAAAAGTTTACAGCTGAACATAGGCCTCCTATATATCACAATTCATACCATGGGTGTAGGGAGGAGGCGAGAAGGGAAACTGAACCAGGAGATGGGTGGCAGCATCATCCTATAATGTGGTAAATACCCCTCTTGAAGGTTAATCCAGATGTTGGAGGCCTATGTTCAGCAGTGGACTTCTGATATGCTATAATGATAATTGTGTGGAATGTTTAAAAACGGTTAACTTTTGAAACTTAATGTAAGACAATGCGAGAAAGCTGACTATATATTTTATAAAGAATGTACGTAAACATATAAACATATATATGAACATAACACATGCCAAGCAGAACTACTGAAATATTAATAGGTTGACGAGTATGAGAGGGATTTTAAAATGCGTCCTAAAAAGTATTGTTTTATTACTTATCATTCAGAAATTTGCAAAATATGTAAATAATATTAAAATGGAAAATTATGTCAAAGTTTGTGATGCAATTTCTTGTATCTCAATAACAAGGGCTATAGCGTTTATATTTTCTTGGTAACCGCCCAACTTATTTTATGAAAATGAGTTACGAATGTACAACGGGACTGAATATATTTAAAACCTTGAAACTTTACAAGAAGGATATATTTGACGTGAAAGATATTGACAAAAAAATTTTAAATTGGAAATTATAATGAGAAAACCATCCGTGTAGGGGCAGTGCAAGAATATCCGATACCCTACGCCGTCTCGTGGTTGTCGTAAGAGGCGAAAACAAAACAAACAACTAAACCAAGTGTCTTCCTTGTTACAAGAAAAGTTTTTTTCTAAAAACAAAAAATTGCGGCTGCCTGCCCGCAAATATCCCTTATGAGGCAATCTATGGAGAAGCATGTGTTCATCAGTGGATATTAATTGTAAATGATCGAGCAAGCTATTATTCGGACCGAAAAACACTCACAAACATGGCTTTATAAAACACGAGACGAGGAAAATCATCTTGTTACTCTCTTATCTCAAAACACTCAAAACTTAATACCAGTGAAAACTACTAGACAGTCACTTTTAGTTTGTTTTTAAGTTGTTCTCAGATTTATATGTTAATTGTTAATTTCTCAGTATTTCCTTTAGATACGTTAAAACTAATATAACTATTGTTGTAATATTGTAATATAATTAATACCGTTAAACCAGCAATTCTTGTTATATATATATATATATATATATATATATATATATATATATATATATATATATATATATATATATATATATATTTATATTTATATTTATATTTATATATTTATATATAGTGTCCAGAGAGTTTCGGGGGGCAATAAATCGATCTAGCTAGGATTTATTTTTAGAAAATGTCTCTTTGTCCGTGTTTTCGGGCAATAAAAAAACTGCTACAATATAAGAAGGTAAATTTTGACACGTTGCTAACGATATATATTTAAGTAGAAAATAAAGACCGATTTCATCGGGCCCTGTTGTGCAACTTCACCATTTTATTACGAAGAGAAAAGAAATGTAATCTCATTAAAGTGAAAATAAAACTTACAGTAATAAAACATTCTGTGTTGAATTCTCCTGTAAGTAGTTCCTGTTAGTGTACAAATGCTAAATAAAAAGTTACATAAGGGTTAGGTTTTGCTTTATACGATAAAACAACTCACTCCGAAAATCGATACACGTGTAGCAAATGTTAAACGTAATAAAATTCTCTACCAAATTACTGTGAATTTTTTATTTATTTAAAAAACGTTGGTTCTTTTCGTTTTGGTTGGTTTAAATCAAATCGGTTACAAAAATTAGTTTTGATGAATAATTCAATTGGCGGAAGTAAATGCATTACAAAATGTGTTGGAAAGAAATATGGAAAATTATTATTATTAAACAACTCGTCCGTAGATCCAAATAGTTTTCTTAAACACCGACGATTATTAATTTATTTTAAGGCAGTACTTGACTACAATTGCACCTGATGGTAAGAGGTGATGAAGCCGTAGATTGTAAATCGCACTGTTTTAGCTTTACAAAAGCTTATTCACTTTTGTCTTCAAGACTCATTTTGTATAAAGATAACTGAAAGACAAGTACTGGCAGATTATTTCATTCTTTTGCAGTATAAATTACGAAATATGAAGCAAATCCTTTCATCGAAATGCTAGGTGGAATATAATATAGGCCCAGATTGTATTCGGATGGAAAGGTAGACGCCAGCAAATTATTCTACTCCATTACTGTACACATTAAAAAAGTTGAAGTAAACCATTTGGTAGAACCAAATGGTTTACTTCAACTTTTTTAATGCGCGGGATATCGACAACAAAGGGCTGAAAACCCGCCGACCGCCTGGTCATCCGATGGTGGAAAGGAGACGGAGGAATGAAAGCGTGCAATTCCTGCGCACACTTGCATTTCTAATGCTAGGGCCGCATCTGTGTCTATGTTCCGTTTCGATAGGTATAGGCACCTATCGAAACCGAACATTGCAATGCATTGTTATGAAAATAGGTAAGTGGTTGGTACCTCCGCAGACGAACTCCCAGGCTGAAATGGTTTGTGTTTTAAACTATTTTTGTACGGTACTAAAGTGACTGAACTTGTATTTTTATTTCACATAACGTTTTACTTACATCTCTTTCAAAAAGCATCGATTTCGTCTCACTTGCATTGACTTTCATTGTCCTTTCTTTTAATAACTAGTTCATTAGTGTAACTATCATTTGCAATTCGGCTGCCAATGGCGCTAATATTACTTGATCATCGGCACACAAAAGGCATTTGACGGTTAATTCACCAACTTTTAACCCAAATTCTACACCTTTCAAATTTTCGAAACAACTGTTCATAAATAAGTTGAACAGCAAAGGGGACGCTACACAGTGCTATAGCCAAACCAGTCCGAGTATACCCCGTCGATCCTGACACAAGCATTACAGTCCCTATAAAGAAATTTTAATGCATGTATCAAATCAGCGCTCAATACAAATAAATACATTGCATACTATAACACATTCCTCTCCACTCTGTCATAAGCCTTTTCCAAGTGTATGAACGCACAAAAAAAAATTCTGAGTTTTGGCGAAAAACTACCGCGATCATGCGCATGGAAAAGATTTGATCTGTATAGCCCGTTCCCTTCTAAGTCTAGCTTGCACATCACAAATTTTTACATCACTTTCTTTCATATTTCTTTCAATTAACATCTTAACATACAGTTTACTGCAGCTAAGCAATCTGATACCACGTTAATTTTTACAGTCCTGCTGTGATCCTTTTCTCTTATATATTTGGGATTTTAACTGCTTTACACCAGTCCTCCAGTACAGGAAGACTGGTGCTTCCAGTACCCGCGGTGGTGACCAACATAAATTGAACAAGTAGTACAGCAGGCTTACCACCACTCCCTCTCCAGCCCTTAACATCTCAAGTGATACTCTACCATATCCAGTTTCCTTACCCGCTTTCATGCTTTTCATTGCTTTTATTATTTTATCCATACTTATTTCCCTACTTCTTGCCACTTTTTTTGTAATTTCATTTAATTCAGACGACTCTTTACCAATAAACACTCTTTCAAAGTGTTCCTTTCATCTCTTTAAACTCAATACTTCGTCTCTTAGCATATAGCCATTCTCGTCTTATATAGCATTCATTTTAGGCCGTTTGGAAGTTCCCCTGGCAGTTTTTAGGAGTTTCTAGAAAATTTTAATATTGGCCTGGACGTAATCAGATATTTTTCCATCATTTTTATCCATTTGTTCTTGCTTTTTCCTTTCAACTACTTCTTTTACTCTCGTATTTAAACGTCTAAATTCTGCCTTTTTTCTTTCAATTTCAACATTCATACCGTCAGAATTACCAGCTTTGTCTAGCTAAATCTAGCCATTTTCTCTTCTTTGCTTCAACTTCCATACGTACCTCATCATCCTACTACAACGTATTATTAATAATACATTACAGTATATTACTATACCACATATTTTAGTAGCTGCATCCACCAACCTTCCTTTCTTAACATTATGCCACACAGTCTTCAAGTCTAAATCAATCATACAAAATTCATCCAAACCATTTATATTTTCTCTCTGTCTACATTTGTATATCTAGTTCACTCCTTTATCTTATAACCTCTATTTTCTTATACGCTGTAACGCAATGGTAGACACTAATGTCTGATGCCGTCAACGCCTGAATAGGCCAATAATTCGACATATGACCAAGAAATGATCCGTCACTACGTTGGACCCCCGGTAAACCCTTGAATTTACCACTGCGCTTTGATCACGTTGTCCTCCTATGCGGATAGGAGCGTATGTGTGTGTTGAAAATGTGTCCCGCATTGGAATGTTGTCCTTTGTAGCTTTGTTGTCGATAGCGTTTTACGGTAACCGTTTGAAGCAATCAGCTTATTGTTAAGTAAAGTAGAATATAACCGTAAAAGACCCTCGAGCTGTTCACCAGTTATTCAATTTACGTCATTTATATACCGAACTATTACAGGAGTGAATTATTTAAAGAAATAATATCTGAATTTTTTTAATAAAGGAAATATAATATAATAAGAAGTGATATAATAAGAAGTGACAAACAACGTGTTTATAAGTGGCTGCTGCAGTCCTTGAACATCTGCAGCCAACTGCAAACAGATGCGATGCCGCCTCTTAGGATTAAGAGGGAACGCCTCGCAGTCTATAACTATTCTGACTTTCTATACTATATTTGATGGCGAGAATAGTTAAGAGGGTGGTACCTACAAAGCATAGTAATAGACTACAAGCATTAAGCAACAAGATTGAAAATCATAAAGTGTACTTTTAAGCTTCTTTTTAAAGTTTTTAAATGTATGTCAAAGAAATACAAGCATGTATATTCTTTACAAAGCAAAAACGTTTTAAAATATTGATTAATTTAATTTGTTAAATTAAAACTTAATACTATATAGAACATATCATTCTTATATTTTAAAATATATCAGAATCATACGCAAAAACAAAAGTATTTCCAAGTCACAGGCTGTGTATAATCAGTATGCGCGCCATTTTGAATGCAGGATTATTCAAATATCTTTAATTACAAGACAAAAGATTAGCATTGGAATCTCAAATTTTAAGTTAATTCAGATAAAGGTTAAATGTAAATTAACCTATTCATGAAACAACTAAGTAGAGAAAATGGAACAATACATACAATATATTATATAATATATAACATAGAATAACACATCACATTTTGTGAGATTTGAGATTTCAAGCTCAGAATATTTAGATGGTATTTTTGCCAATAGTCGGGCTTTGAGCCCTCGTTCACCAATCAGCAAGAACAATATAATTTCTGAAACCAAAATTCATAAATTAATACGTTTCCTTCTTTTATTTCTCTTCTTTTTCATTAACTCCAAAAAGTTCGCTAGTGGAAATGGGCCTCTCTTTTTGTAAGTAGGGTAGATAATAACGAGACCTTTGACTCTCTAAGTAAATGCCACTATTGCTCATATGATCCCGTCTTCGAATTCCGAGTTGGGCCAAAATCAATGATTGTAGTTATGTGTCTAGCAATTCTAAGTAGCAGCTTGATGTTAGGAAGTAGGCGGCATTTCACCCGATGCCTATAAGCATGTGAAGCCGTTGGTCCTGCGTCTTATCAGTCTTCGATATTATCGGATTGCCTTCGCATCGGGCTATGAAAATAAGGAAATGGAACGTGCACTCTTACATAGTAATATTCGGCCTGTGCAGATGGATAGTCTTCATTGAGAATGGCTGCTTCATTCTCGCAAACATTATTAATCTTACTAGGACTTACCTTAATCGTTGTGCTTGGCTGGCTGACGGACGACCGCAGTGCCAGAAATATACGTTTTATTATAAAACATTTTGTAATGTGAGGTAGCATACACACATTGGGTGCGTTTGGCAGAAAAAAGCGCTAGCAAGCGCTTGTAAGCAAAATGGCGATCGTAAGCGGTAAGCGCTATCAAATCGTAAGTAGCTATTTTCCTCCAGGACACGATGTTAGTTTTAACCGGGGAACCTAACCTAATTTAAATATATATTTGTAAAGTATTCATATTAAAAACTTACCAATGGTGAATTTTTAATAACATATATATGTTTATTCATGTCATTATATTACTTAAAACTAATATTGCACAAAACAACTTATAAACTCTACTTCAAAACAAACAAATTAAATAAGCAAAATGGCGGATTGTGTCAGCGCTACTGAAGTAGCAATCGTGTCCTGGCCGAAAACTATTTTAGCGCTTGTAAGCGCTTGCTAGCGTTTTTTTCTGCCAAACGCACCCATTTACTAATGCACACAAGTTTAACTTATGTTCTTCCCTCAGTTTTATTTATAAAGGAAATTAAAATCGTCGTTGTCGTCAATTATCTCGTCTCAACATTTGAGACCATTTGACCAGAAGATTGGCAGCTTTTTCTTGTTAACACTACATATATTTTTATATAAAAATAAAAATTACCTTTGCCAACCTGCCTGCCAAGCGTGGCAACTATGCCAAATACCCATGAGGCAATAAAACGCGCGGTCAATCGGCGTATGTTAATTTTATTTAAGATCAGTAAAAACTTTAGAGATTCCAGTTATTTCTGCCTGTATAAAACGTTAAATTATAGTTGTTTAAATGGCGATGTGTGTGATGAATAAATCATTATTATTTTGCATCTTAAGCGTTCCATAATCAGACAACATATAAGTTTTCTGTAATCGAGTAGCGGTTGGATCTTGCTTTAAGTGTATTCTAAACAACACAGTATCGGATATCTTATTAATTGAACGTTCCTTCCCGTTTAAGGTCTGCTTTGCTTATGTTTATATGAACACACCAAATAGTTTACTTAGTTAACCATACATATCATGTATTTACTTTTTATAAATGTATATAATGTATAGGTGACAAATGAGGACACAGCCCTCGAGATCGTAAGTGGATGTTCTGTGTCCTATAGACTCCGACACTATATCAGACTAAGAGGCAAAATATAGATGTATTTTTATTTCTGAGGACTACTATGGAATGGCTCCATAAGTCTCCATTTCTTTTCACTAGTCATTAGAAACATGGCAGCAAAATGGAAGTGTTTCATAATTGGACTGCATGTCCTTTATTTGTTTTTTATTTATAGAATAAGGGTGACAATCGAGCACACAGTCCACCTGATGATAGCTGGATGCTATGGCCCATAGACAACCACATTCGTTCCCAATTGAGAATAAAAATTCAGTTGTCACCCCTGAGGACTGAGATGGAATGCCTCGTTTTCAATGAAAAGGATCTCTGATTGAATAATGGCTTTTTCTTAAGATAATTAACAGATTCAAGCGTTACCTTAAAATACATTTGCTTACAACCGGGTTATTAAATAAAATGATTTGTCTTACTTAGTATTTTCTTCTGTATCGTTGAGGAAATTAAAAAACATAAATTGCAAGAGTACAAACATTCAAACCCGGAAAAGTTATTTGTAGGATATACAAATATTTGTTCCGTGCAGGATTTGAACCGTCCTTATATAATATATTATCGAAAAGTATTAAAGTACTGCGACCTATTATATATTTTGCCTTGAAAGATTAAAAACAAATTGCAAGATGAAATTGATTTAAGTTACGCAGAATAATTTCTCTTTTTTTATTTTTCATTTTATTGGCATGAAAAACTTTTCATTAAACAAGCAGATAGGAAACAAAATGAATTCTCATTTTTACCGATCCTGTACAAATATTGATACTCTGAAAACAAACTCAATATACAGAATTCAAAAAGCATTTGGCGGAAAATTGAATTCGGAATTTTTGACGTTTGTCACCAATTCAACACACATTTTTTCACTTGGTAGAGCCACACTACAGCTATATTATGACTGCAGCGCGAATGGGTTGACTCGACCACATAGTGACCACAATCTAAAACAGTTCTTGCGTAAAATAGCAGCTCAATGCTGCTGTGCTTCAGTGCTTCGTACGGTAAGTGAAAAGAATCGGAGAACCTTTTTACTGGAAATGAGGCATTCCATTGTATTCCTTAGAGGTAACAACGTATCAGCATTTTGATTCTTAATTAAAGATAGATGAAGATGTCTAAGATAGCTCACGACCGTGCATTGTGCCATTCTCTGGGGTGGGCCTATTTTCAGCAGTTAACTTGTGAAGGGCTGTAGTAATGATGATGATGAAGATGTCTATGGGTCACAGTAACCACTCACCATCAGGCGAACTTTATACTTGTTTGCCCCCTTATTTTATCCATGTAACTGACCTTTAAGGTCTATCAAAAGTTCACTGTTGTGTGTAGGACTCCCCATGGATAGTTCCGTAGAAGATTTTTCAATAGTTGTCACGCGGGAGGCTCGTTGCCAACCGCGGGTTTTTAAAAAAATATCAAATTAAATCCTCCAAATTATAATGTCGTCATAGGCGATTCAATTAATCGTTAGTAATTTTAGAAAATGTACAGTACAGTAATATCATTTTAGACACCTCGAGTCTAGAGAACTGTCTTTCAATTGCGACATTTGCAAAGTCATATCCTGAATGAAAGATTAATGTGATGCTCAGTGAAACTTTGAAAAAACAAGCGCAGCTGCATATTCTATGTCTAGTTTTCTAAAATAGAGTTGTTTTTTCGTAGTTGAAACATAGACAATGTGTAATACTTACTATGAAATATTATTGCTGCATGAGGTATAAACATACTAGTAGGTCGGGGAAAAAGTTTCTTCATATTTTGTTCGTATAAAAATAAAGAAAAATCTCTTTATTTGTACTGTTTGTTATAATATCAATAACTAAAGTATATTAACCCTTAAATCGCGATTTTTATTTTTTAACGGAAAAAATGTAAACGATATCTATAAACTCTCTAAAATACGGAAAAATATTTTAAAAAAATCGTAAATAATTTAGGTCCCAAAAATTAAAAAAAATTGTTTGTTGCATATCTGCAACATTGCACGTTCACCAAGTAACCCAATGTATGGGAAATATAGCTTCAGGCAGAAGAAATAAAAACGATTTTTACAAATTTTTAATGTTTTATTCATTGTGAAATTTATAAAAACAGTTATTTTCTTTATTACACCATAGGCTTAATTTACATTTTTCGTATTTAGTAATATATCCTTTTTACAATGACAGGGATACTTGCATCTAGCTCGGTCACCAAATATTTGCCAATACCCAGTGCAATCTTCTCGAATATATTTCGGTGGCACTGGTTGTGTTGGCCTCTTCTTCTTTTTCATCTGAAGCTACGTTTCTAAGAAAGAGAGCTTGGTCGCCTTGGCTTCTGGCCTTGGCTACCAAGATTGCACACGGTATTGGCTTATTCAAAGCCTAAAGTTACATAAATTTAGTAATTTTGTATTTTGGTTACAAGCATTATTTTTTTTGTATATAAGCTATGCATTAACGACGGTCATGTCTAATAAATGAAAGAAAAGGCGGTTTGTCCATTTTCTACTTTTTCAAGTTATATGGTATCTACCAATAACGTTGTCTAGTAAATCCACACCCCCATGCGTGTATAGTCTTTTATAACATTCGAGCAATCGATTGATATCCTTTCCTTTTGAATCCTATCATACCTAGTCGTGATACCGATTGATAATGCTCCAGCGTAAGACGATAACAAAGTCACTGATTTATTGTCTTTCCTGACTAACGCACTCAAATCAATTCCATCTATGTTTACCACAGTTTCCACAAGGTGACCTCGGAGGATGTTCTTCTTCATAATGGTCTTTTTATCAGGCTGTTTTTTATTGTTACTGTTTTTTACTGTTTTTTTTTTATTTTTGATAAATAAATTGCTAAAGAAATAGATGTATAATATTGGCCGAAATAAGTGATATGATTAGCATGCCTAGGAACAATCCTTGCCAATCTAACCACCATATTGCCTGTAGCCCCAAATCCAGTTCACCAGGACTTGAGCTTTTCGAAACCACTCTATACTTCAAATTTGTGTGCAAAACCATAAATGCTACAAATTAAAAATAATTTGAAGCCCCATTTGTGCGGTTTATTTGGTAAATACTGCTACATGTAATGACTCATTTTGATAACATAGATTTGTTGACATCGATAGAAACCCGTTGTTCTAAAGGAACTGTCTCAAATCTGTCACTAAGGGCATCTAACAAAGGCCGAAATCTTGAAGCAAATCCAAATGATTCATCTAATGCTTCATCCTATTCTTCTTCATCAGATGTTTCTACACCATCTTCTGAGTCATCAAAGTACCCAAGTATGCTTCTATGTGCCCATCTGATAGCTGCATCGACATACTTAACAAACAAATAAAGAAAACAGTTACTAATTAGATTTAATACTGAAAAAACTTTATTCTCATTAACTCTTTAAAATATGTACGAATGCGCAATGTTGCATGTATGCAACAAATTTAATTTACTTCATATCTGCAGATTTTTTATTATTTTGAATTACTGATATAAATCCTTTTTACGGTAACATATATACTAACAAATCATCACAAAATAATTTCAACTTACCTTGGAAACCTTTAAGAAATAACAAAAATTAAATGGAGAAAAATCACTTTTTTGGCGTCCACGAAAACCCGCAGTAAACTGACAATAATTGAAACATTTGAATGACAATGACAAATCAACTATCAATACGTTGCGAAGGAGACCATAGTCTTTGATAATATTCATTAGAAAATTAAATTTCGTTCAGAAATTTTGTTTAAATCCGTTGCAATTATGCAACACTGCGAATTTAAGGTAAAAAGAAAAATAAAAAGTAAAAAACATTTTCCCACCATCATTAAATTATTTTTCTGTCCACCTATTTGTCGATTCCATCAAAGAACTTCGATACATTCCGAAGTTTTATTAGAAAAAAGGTAAATATGCGACTCAAGACGCGAAAAATTTCGTGACTGGTTGCGCCAACGCACACCCTTGCATTTTGTATTTGTCGATGTATTTTGTTAGTTAAGCTGGCCAACATAACCTCCCCTCACATCCGTTCCTTCCCCGCACGGATCAGCCTAATGGGGGGAGCGAGATATTAATTTATTTTGAAAAAATTGGTCAATCGGCGTATATTATATTTATTATATTGGAGCGAGATATTAGTGGATGCATCTTTGTTCCTCCTATGAGAAGCGCGCTCCGCTCAGGTGAAAGTGGAGACAGTAGGAGCTATAGGAAGACACGCGCAACCAGCGGGGACTCCAGTTCAATACCATTTTGGTAGTGTTTGCAAGCCGACCACGATTCGCAGTTATCATTGCGCCCGCATGGCCGTAGAGGAAGGCCGCTCGCCGCTTCCCCAGGTTAGTGCCTATAGACAGGGAATTTATGAGCTCGTTTATTTGTTGTTGCTTTTCCGCAGCAGCTCATCTTCCGTCGTGTCCGCCAATACATCAAATTAGTTTCATAGCAAGTGTATAGTCAAAAGCCCGCCACGTGCCATTTCCACCATTTTGTTTTGGTTCATTTTGAACCACGCTAATACAGTCCACTTAGCACTTTTTGCCTCGCAATACCTTTCGTCTTTTGCGCACCCAGTAACGTTTGTGGACCTAATGCAGTGTCAGTAAGAGTGGTACAAAGTTAAATCAAGCCTTTTCAATCCGGAAATTCTGATGTCAAAAAAAGATGCAGCTTGCTCTGATTGCCATATCGCGCGGTATTTTATGGATATGGTCGATGCCATTTTTAAAAAGTGGAGCACAATGGGCATAATTTGTAGTTACAACATAGCCGAGGAATTTAGGATTGGCCACAAAACAGGCTTGACCCATTTGAAAAAGTCTGCTTATACAAAAAAACACGATATTTGGGTACCACACTAGCTCACTAAAATAAACTTAATGAATCGTGTACTCGTTTGCGATTCTCTACTGAAACGTAATGAAACGAAACATTTTTGAAAATATTGTTCACTAGTGCTAAAAAAGGATCACCTACGACAAGAACGTGCGAAAATGATTATGGTCAAAGGGTATTCAAGTTCCACAGACTACAGTAGCGAAACCCAACTAACACGCAATAAGGTGATGCTGTATCGCCGGTGTCGTCATGTGTTGATCATGTGGTTGGGAAGTGTTAGTGCAAAATCGATGATTTTGCCTGGCGGTCACAATCATCGATTCGGATCTCTTCTGCCTATAATTAACGAGACTCAAGCAGAAGAAACAATGGCCCAAATTGATAAACAGAAAAGAAGTGGTCTTTCACTGTGGTAACTCCAGACCACACACATTTTTGGCCACTCAGAAAAAATTGAGAGAGCTTGGTTGGGAAGTGTTAGTGCATTCACCATATAGTTCTGACCTTGCACCTTCAGATTGTCACCTGTTTCGATCTATTCAGAATTCTTTAGGTAATGTTAGGTTAACATCAAGAGATTCAAAACTGCTTGTCGCATTGTTTATCAAAAAACCCAAGATTTCTACAGTAACGGGATTGTTTCACTACCTACAACATGGCAACAAGTTATGGGACAAAACGACATATGTATGTTATAATTAAATGTAATTAAACTTGGAAAAATGCCTTGAATTTGTATATAAAATAAGAAGAACTTTTCCCAACCTTTTATTTTCTGATATTTTGAGAAAGTACCTAACTCATCTAAAAATTATAATGATCGTACACTCTGTTTAAGATGTTCACAAACATTTTTCTGTTCGTTTTTTACAATTTCAGACAAACTATTCTATTAATTCACTACTCTGTTTAATAAAAAGTGATAACGAGGATTATTTACTTTATACATACTTAAGCCATTGCTTGACTATAATACCAACTGGTGTTATTACTGATTATTAGTAATGAAGCCCTTGATGATAAATTTAATTACGTGATCGCTTTGACATTATTGAATACCCTCTAATCTTTGTGTTTCTGCTTAGTTAGTTGTATATACATGTAACATAAGATGCTTACATTATGTAAGCCGTTGGTTTTTCGAGGGTACTTTCAAGTGATTCATTTATTATTGATTATTTTTAATTGAGCTAGGTTGAAATTAATTTACAAGTAAAGTTCTTTTGAGTTATTTTTGCAAATCTGTAGAGCAGTCATTAACACATATTTGGGGTAATTAATTAATTAACCAGTCCTTGTCCCGTTTTTCCCGCAAGATTTTCTTAAATCTAATATTAGATCTATATTACGTCGTTTCCTTTTCTATCCTAATTTCTTTTATAAGATTTATCAACAACAGTGTAAAATAGACATTTTGATAGTAGGAAATCTACAAGATTAAAGAAGCATACTTGCATCTATATACATGTAAATAAAATTTAAGTCTATTCTGTTTGTAATATCGAAATAACTGCCTTACATTGAGCTGAGGAAGTAATTTAAATGTAATATAAAACGCATTGTTAACCATTTTTTGTCTGTCTATCTGTCCAGGCTAATATTTGGAACAATGGAACTGATTGTAATTAAAACTTCATGAAAAGATATAGAGTAATTCTAAGAGTTAACTAGGTTATATTTTATCAAAAAGCTTAGATTTTATTTTGTCTTATCTTGATCCCTTCGTCTGTTGCACGCTCGTATCCCGGCGGATGTCAAGATGGCCGCTTGTGGCCGGTACTGTGGACCCGCCCGGAAACGAGCGCAGACCAGTAAGATACATTTCGCGCTATTTTTAACCGTTGAAATAAGTTAAAAAACATGTGTTATATAAAAATATTGTATGGCACTTGTAAATTTTATGCATTTAATTAGTTTATTATATTATAAGCTGTAAATAAAAATAAAAATAAAGATCAAATATCTTATTCGTTTTATTTCGTAAAGAAAAATATAAACTTTTAGATGTTGCCATATTTAGATTGAAGACTGCAGAAATTACGAGGGATCTACAACCATTAGGAAGGTTCTAGAGTGGCACTCTCGTAACGGGTATCTCACTACTAGTAGGAGTTATTCACGGATGAGTCTTTTTTATTTATTTATTTACACAGGTACAACATATACAGTCTAGGGTGGCCACCCTAATTCAACAAAGTAGCCAACATCAGGCTCAGTAAAATGGAATGACAGTATGATATTCCATTTTACTCACCACTCGGCGAACATGAAAACAAATCAGTTCGCTCCGACATGGTGTTGATCACACGATCAATAAATACAATGTGCTAAGTTTCATGACTTTTTGCAAGAGGTTTACGGAGATGGCTGCGTTAAAGAATATATCACTCCATGTCATACCGTTATGTGTTGTAAGAATTCATTCTCAATCCAAGAATTATGACTACCAATGAATAGCGCTATAACTTCAAGTTTACACTGAATAAAAAATATCCAGGGTTGAGTCGAGTCGCAATATCTGTTATCCGTTATAGCCTTTTAAAATCCATTACTGAACATAGGGCTCCGACATAGATTGCCTCGTGGGAGGGGGGGGGGATATTTGGCGTAGTTGCCACGCTCGGCAATTTTTTATTTTTAAAACATTTTGCCAAGTGTGATAATAACTATATCAAATCGCCCCCATAGAAGAAGAGACCCATATCCTCAGTTGATTTCAATCCAAACCGCCTGCCAAGCGAGCCAACTATGACAAATATCGCCCCTATAAGACAATCAATGGCCTCCTTATGTTTATCGGTGGACTTTTGATAGGCTTTGTCCTTTTTTATAGAATAAGGGTGATAAGTGGATGGTCAGTGGATGCTGTGGTCCATAGACATCTACATTTATCCTCGATTAAAAATTAAAATTCAGATGTGTTATCATTCCTGAGGACTAAGGTGGGATGCCTCGTTTCCAGGAGAAAGGGTCTCCTGTTCTCTACATTCACCATACGAAACACAGCAGCATTAAGCTGCTAGTTTAGACGGATTCTGTTAGAGCGTGGACAGTTAAAAAACAACACTAAATTACTTTTCATTATTTTGTTCAAGAGGCATTTTTTATATTTAATAACATCTGGTAAAAGTTCCAATGAAATAATTATGCAGACTTTATGGGCGAAAATACCAAAATTCAAGCTAGATCAGCTGTATTAAGATAATTTTATTGTCTAGCGATTTGAACCTTATTTTCATAAATGGAAAAATTAAAATAGCTTTTGGTGCCGACTTGGGCGCATTTTACTTTACCTAATTATCATAAAGTCAAATAATTGGTAGCCATGGCTTTCTGGATAATGTTCCTCGATCATTTATTCCTTTTCTTTTTTTAAATTATGGCTTCTCTTGATAGAATTCTGTTAGTGTCAATTCAGTCATGGAAGTCACAAGTAAATAATTATTATATTATGAGTTCTCAAGTTTACCAGTGTGCTTTCTAGGCCGGTCAAACCTATCCATTCGTGCCACAATAATAATATACTCGTAGCTGCAGCATATCACTACCTCGTTGAAAATGATGGCATTCATATTGAAAGGCTGTAACGAAATAATGAAAACGTTATAAATAATAATAGTTTTTAAGCCTTTGGTAAAAATTATTTGGTGACAATTGTTTTATAATTTCTAAAATCTCTAAGTTAATTTTAATACTACGATCAAAATATATGTGTTCTAAAGTTTCATAAGATATGACCATTAAAGCTCCCTCAAGTTGAGCAATATCCCCGTAAACACATCATTCACTCAGCGTGGGCGGCACTAAGAATATCGAATAACCGTTGCATTAATGTTCTGTTTACATACATATTTTTTTAAATTAATAAAAACCCTTGTAAGGGTGATGTGAGAAGAAAAGCCATCTTTGTTTTCAGTTTACATTCGTAAGAGTCATATCATATTGATTAAAACTACTTTTACGGATTTTATCGCGTTTATTTTACTATTATTTTTATTCCCAACGTTTCGGGCGCTTTCCAGCACCCATGGTCACGGGGGACTGAGATGACTGACGTACCGATGTCATTGTTAAACCCGGAGCTTCAGCTTTTTTAATTATTGTTTATGGTCCGATCTATGCAAAATGAACTGACTATTAAGATTTTATAAAAAAAGTAACTGTACTATTCTAACAAAGTAACTGCATTTTTAGTACATCTTAATTCCATAAACTCTAAAATTAAATTTACTAAGGAGTTAGAGGCAAATAATTCCTTAGCTTTCCGTTCCGTGTTCGCGTAAATATAAGAAATAGTCATATCATAGTTAACCACAACTACCTTTAATTTAAAATTGTTAATTGTTGATCCAAGGCACGCAAAAAGAACTAATAATATTCATAGATAAGAGTGTATATACGGAAAATTATATTGTCGTGAAGTCTTGTAGTGATATGCTTTTGTTGGATTTAATTTTACTTAATATAGAATCCAAAGCATATGGTGGTACCACAGAAATCTAAATAATATTTTTAATTATTAAAATTTTTTTTTAATAACAAATTTACTCCTAGATTTCTATGAATAGCACACAGCCATTTTCTCTATTGAAATTAGTATGTTTTTGATTTAAAAAAAAAATCGGTATTTTTTGTAAGGTTTTGTGGAGTATCAAATTTGATGTTGTAATGTCGGAGACTGTCCTGTTCCACAGAGTCAAACTTCCCGGAGCATCGATTCTTTACTTCAGCTATGTTTTTTAATACGGATTTGATTGTTCTTTTAGTTTTTCCTAATGTAACAGAGACCACATTTTGACAAGGAGACAAAAGAGTACAAAGTAAGGTGTGGAAAAGACAGTCTTCCCCGCCAGTCAAGTCATTCAAGGTATCTGCGTCCGCTGGAAAAATATAGGCAAGGTATAATAATGATCGACTACTTTAGTAAAGGAGAGACAATAACCTGATAATAGTGTGCATCATTAATCGAAAAATTATGCGAAGAAATAAAAAATAAACGTCGTGGAAAACTTACACATCTAAAATGAAATAGAATGCAAAGTTGTTGGCGACGCGTTTATAAGAATATTTCAATTTATTAAGTTAACCGATTACGAATAGCTTCTAAAAAGCAAATTATCAAGTAACAATATTCCGATAAGAAAATGCTTAGTTGAATCTTAAAGAAATATCGAATTAACGATATGAAGGTCTTGGGTTCGACTCCCAGGCCGGAGTCATTTATCGTTTTCTTAGTAATATCTCTTAATAAATTCATATAGGGAATTTTAAGATATAAATTATGTTACCGGATTTGTTCCCCGGTTGAAATCATCTTTCCAATGATGTAAATTTAAAGGAATATTAAAATAGAGTTAGAGATCGGATTTATTCCCCGGTCGAGATGATCACTTTGTGAGTAAATAGAATTAATGGAAATTAATAGCATAAGTGTTGTCTTATATGGGTTTGATATGTTTTGTATGAAAACAAATGCCTATTTTCTATGATTGATTTATGAAAACATTCACTTATATTGTTATCTGATAAGAGATATGATAACTGATAAGAATCTGATTAGAAATAGTTTCCTACAGTTTGAGAATTGTGTAAAAGCATTGATTCACCTTAGTATTGTTGATATTGGTGTATATTAGACTTTCCATTTTTTCTGATAGTCGATAGCCGTGCAAAAGTTAGTTGTTCAAATAGTGTGAGTTCACAGATGCACGCTAGCCACGTACTTAGGAGGCCAAATATGTAGAAATTTAAATATTTGTAATTTCAGCAATTTATGTAAAAATGACTTGTGAAACATTTCAGATTGATTGTACGTGTAAAAAAAGGTGAATTCTGTGTTATTTTTATGTGAAAATTCCTGTGAATAAGTGAAATAATGATAGTTTTGTATTTATATTTTATTTCTTTAGCGTTGTTTATCAAAAATAACATTGAAAATACAAGTAATTTTGGAGCATTTTATCGCATTTATTTTAGTAAATTTCGGGGCTAGAGTTCCGGTACACGTTTTGAATTAAAACTTCTTTACGCACGCTTGACTTGGGGATTAAGCTGGCGAAAGCGTAACGAAAGCGTTACGAAATGTGTGAATGGGTGAGGCGAACGGGAGTTAAGTGCGGGCAATAAGCAAGAGAGAGAGCAGTGTGCGCACAAATTTTATTTCCCTCTTTTTTTTGTTGAGGTGATAAGTCTTCTTTGTATGAAGTAGGTTGTAGATGTAAATAGACTGCAGTGCACACTTACCACCAGTTTTTATTTATTTTATTTATTTATTTATTTTTACCACTTACAACTATCATCACAGGTGTATAACCTAATACAATAGTGCAGTTACAAACTAAAAAACTAGAACAAACATAATATAGGTATATTATGCACAACTTAAAGATATTTTACAATAAGCAGCCTGTTTGAATTCGTTCAGAGTACAGCTGAACAAATCAGTCTGTTGTGAGACCACGCACGCAGCGCGCGCTTAAAAGGCGCGTGCTGTAGCAAGTTGGTGCGCGCTTGCGGCACCGACAAGAGCAAATCTTCCTACGTACTCATTAGGGACACACAGTTTAGCTATCTGTAAAATACCTGGGTTATGTATTTTACCACGGATCACTTTTAGTAAGTAAGTGGCGAGAGCAACTTCCCTTCTTATTTCCAGTTTATAATAGCCTATCATGCCTAGTATAAATAAAGTAGGGTACAACAGTGGATAACCCGGGTACACACTGTTGGCGACGCGCCTATAAGAATATTTCAATTTATTAAGTTAACCGATTACGAATAGCTTCTAAAAAGCAAATTATCAAGCAACAATATTCCGATAAGAAAACACTTAGTTGAATCTTATAGAAATATCGAATTAATGATATGAAGGTCTTGGGTTCGACTCCCAGGCCGGAATAGTTTATCGTTTTCTTAGTAATATCTCTTAATAAATTCATATAGGGAGTTTTTAAGATATAAATTATGCAACCGGATTTGTTCCCCGGTTGAAATCATCTTTCCAATGATGTAAATTTAAAGGAATATTAAAATAAAGTTAGAGATCGGATTTATTCCCCGGTCGAGATGATCACTTTGTGAGTAAATAGAATTAATGGAAATTAATAGCATAAGTGTTGTCTTATATGGGTTTGATATGTTTTGTATGAAAACAAATGCCTATTTGCTATGATTGATTTATGAAAAAATTCACTTATATTGTTATCTGATAAGAGAAATGATAACTGATAAGAATCTGATTAGAAATAGTTTCCTACAGTTTGAGAATTGTGTAAAAGCATTGATTCACCTTAGTATTGTTGATATTGGTTGTATATTAGACTTTCCATTTTTTCTGATAGTCGATAGCCGTGCAAAAGTTAGTTGTTCAAATAGTGTGAGTTCACAGACGCACGCTAGCCACGTACTTAGGAGGCCAAATATGTAGAAATTTAAATATTTGTAATTTCAGCAATTTATGTAAAAATGACTTGTGAAACATTTCAGATTGATTGTACGTGTAAAAAAAGTGAATTCTGTGTTATTTTTATGTGAAAATTCCTGTGAATAAGTGAAATAATGATAGTTTTGTATAAGAAATTTAAAAGTGTTTTAATAGTGAAATGAATAGGAAAAATGTAAATTAAACTATTGTATTAGTTAAGATATGTATAATTTCAAGTGGAAAACATTGTTTTAACTTTCTATGTTAAATATTTAAGAAATTTCAACTTCGAACGTGTGAGTAAAATAGGCATATTTTGTTAAATAAATAAAAGGTTTTTTTGTGATATGAAAATGTAATGTATATCGTAGTATAGATATTTTTTTGCGCTATCTATACAAGTAAATTGTGTTAATGTATGACTTATGCAAATAAAGTTATTAAGTAAACCGTGAGAGAGTGATAGAACAAATTCATGTAATTGAGTTGCGCAAGCGCGCGAATGGCGCGGCTCACTTTCGCGTATAGCTCTGGGGTAGCTCAGTAAACGGGTTTTCTTGCAATTCGTTCGGGAATCGTTCGGGAATCGTTCGGGAAAAATCGGTAATCCTTCGGGAAAGTTCGGGAATCCTTCGGGAATCGTTCGGGAATCCTTCGGGAAAGTTCGGGAATCGTTCGGAGAAGTTTCGGGAAAGTTCGGAGAAACTTCGGGAAATCAGACCAGCAGTCAATAAGAAGAAAGAAAAAGTGTAGGGAAGTGATAGGGAAAAGTAATTACTCTCTCACGGAACGGTTTGAAGATAATTGCTGTTTTATTCCCAAGAAATTCATCCCTCAAAATTATACAGTCCACATCGAAGAATTAAGGCGTTGGGACCGGGACGACTTCGGAAGACCCGTAATCCCCGTCTGAACCTATTTGCTGAAAAGGAAGAGGTTATCGCCCTTGTGTGTTACTCCGTTGCGGAGATCACATACGTTGTTCCCGAACCCAACGTAGGCGTTATAGGAGGCCGGATCGAGAGAAGCCTCGATTCCTCCCTTCT
Source organism: Parnassius apollo (assembly GCA_907164705.1). Lineage (NCBI taxonomy): Eukaryota > Metazoa > Arthropoda > Insecta > Lepidoptera > Papilionidae > Parnassius > Parnassius apollo. The sequence goes on from CAJQZP010001433.1 coordinate 54,299, forward strand.
GTTTCTTAGTTGAACATTTACACACCCGCTGGTTTCTTTTCAATTGGTCCTTAGCAGCCGGATCAAGGAACCAGCTGTGGACTGCTGGTTGTGGAGAAAGAAGACCTTCGGAGCCGAGTGAAGATCAGCAACCGAAGGAAGCCAGAGGTTTGAGCTGAAGCAACAGGACCAAAGGCCAGAAGACCAGGTCGTCAGCGCAGAAGGACTGGACCTGGAACTACCGGAAGAAAGAAAACCGGGATTGCGGCTTGGGGCGTGTGCTCGCATGGGGCACGTATCGCAGCCAGGCGCAGGTGCCTTGTGAAGGCGCTCATCGTGGCCAAGCAGGGCTTGGCATTTTCCTGTCGGACGATCGTGTCCGGCATTTCCTGTCGGACGACCGTGTCCGGCATTTCCTGTCGGGTCATCAGAGGGTGCAAGAAGAAGAAGCATCCACCGCTGCTGCTGCCAGGCGAGGGTGCTCGTGGGCACCTGACTGCATCGCGGCCGGAGGAGGGCGCTTGGACGAGGCGTCACCGGCGACTGGGCGACGAAGCGCAGCATACATCCCGACCACCTAACGGTGCCAAACGGTTGGGCTCTGGCACAACACCTTCGGGTGGAGCAGTTCTCTCGAGCGAGACTGCGCTTGCACTACCGCTCGACTGTTTCGTCATATTCCTTGGCGGAACAGTTCCTAAACCTTTCCTCCATTCCATTCCTGTGCGACTCCATCCCTGGACGGCTCACCTCGGTGGGCCCCGTTCAGGATTGATAGGGCTGATAGGGCTGTTAGGGTGGTAGTAAACTTGTAGGGTTGGGAGATAAAGGGGGGAGGGGTAGTGGGGTTAGGTTGAGGTGTAGAAGGGTTGTAGGTAAGGGGTTGTAGGGACCGTAGGGACAGTTAGAGACCGTAGGCCAACAATCACCTTCCTGCAAGATGAAGAAGGCACAAGACCAGACAGAGAGGAGCGAAGGAAGCAAGACAAGGACAGGGCCCTCAAGAAAAGCTAAAGAGGCGGAACCATCTGGAGCGACCACAGCTACTGCTTCGAGTGGAACAACTCCTTCAAGTGGAGCCACCACCGATACGTCCACATGCACGTGGGACTCAGGGGCGTCCATGGCAACGACAAGCAACAGGACGGACACCAGTGGTACGCAGGCCAGCACCGCACAACAATCCGTTATATCCAGGAGTGAAACGGTAGTCGAAAAAAGTAGGTCAAAGGACCGAAGAAGCGGCATCGTCAAGGACAGTAATCGGGCACACTAGTAACAAGGGGTCATAGAGAGGTAGTAGGTCATCGCGATCGGCGAGGCTGAAAGCCGAATTAGAGGCGCGGATTAAATTCGAACGCTCAGAGCTCGAACGAGCACAGGCAGCTGCTGCCTTAGCCAAGTCTCAATTGGAGTTAGCACGACTCAACCGAGAAGAGGAGATCGACTCAAGTGAGGATGAAGAAGAGCGGAATACTCAGGTGGAACCTTTCGTAAGGAGTTGGGTTCAACAGACCATAATGAGCGCGCCGGTTAGTGTGACGCAACCCGATATTACTGATAAGGAAGCGTGTAAAGGATCACGCCGCAAAGGGGCGGAGATCGAGCGCAACCAAGGAAATGCACAGAAAACACACGCAAGTGAGGTTTCAGAATTGACCGAAGCGATTGTGAGTGCAATAAAGATAGCGGGAAAAAGATAAGTCTTCCCAGCTTCATTTCCTCCAGGAATGACCGGTCTTGGAGACCCGGGTGAATGGATACTTTTCAAAACGGTGTTTGAAGACTCGAGAAGCCAATTTTCAGGGGTGCAGAATGTCGCACGCCTTAGGAGGGCATTAAAGGGCACCGCTAAGGAAGCGGTTAAGTCATTGTTGTTTACTTTATGTGAACCTGAAGAAATAATGAACGCTCTCGAAAGAAGATTCGGTAGGGTTGAGATGCTCATTCTAGCCGAAATCGAGAATGTAAAGCGTATGCCAAGATTGGCAGAAGATTGCCGGAATATAGGATCTTTTGCAAGTCGTATTACGAACGTGGTTGCCACAATACAAGCGTTGAATCAACCACAGTATTTATACTCACCGGAGTTAGTAAACCGCATAGTGGAGAAACTTGGAACTATGATTAAATTTAAATGGTTTGAATATCGAGCTCAGCATCCTTTGAGATGGCCAAGTTTTTAAATTTATTGAGTGAACAATTTGGAACGTCCTTAAGCAATGAAAATGTGCCTGAAAAACGGAAGCGTCCTGAATTCAGGAAGCAAACTGTACACACTGCAAAGGGGTGTGAACGAAACCGTGCTAAGAGCGAGCGCTACGAGCGCCGAAGTAATACGAGCGAGCGTCTAGAACGCCGAAATAATAAAGGGCACAACCGACAAGTGGTTATGACAACCCAGGACAAGCGTGTAAGTCGGGTAACACATAAGTGTGTTATATGCAACAAGGAGTTGTTACAAGTTTAAGGACATGAATATTCGCGAGAAATGGGACGCGGTCAAAAAAGCGAAAGTATGTTTCCAATCTTTGTCACCTAACCATAGGAAGTTAGAGTGCAGAGCGAAAAAATGTGGTGTAGAGGGATGTAGAATGTCACATCATCGAATGCTACACCGATACCCCAATGAAAATACCTCGTCGCAAGGGGACGAGGGGGGGGTAAAGAGGCTCAAATTACAACTGTTAGTACAGTGAATGCACTGGCATGTGCATACTTAAAGATTATACCGGTCGAGTTGTATGGCCCTAGAGGAAAGGTCAAGACAACAGCTCTTCTGGATGAAGGATCAACCATGACACTCATAGAGGAGTGGATGGCTCAGAAGTTAGCGCCTCGCGGACGTAAAGAAGAATTACGTATTGAAGCCGTGGGAGGTAAGCGAATTAACGACGACAGTTCGTATCGCTTAAACGTTAAGGTAAAAGGCATTTACTCGAACGACTTAGAGGAGATAAGTGTACAAACAATTAAGTCACTTAACCTTTCTCCGCAGTCAGTAAGCCGAAAATTATTGCAACGGTGTTCTCATTTGACACCGATTAAGGACGAGTTGATGTATGAGAGGTCCAGACCTACCATATTAATTGGCCAGGACAATTGGCATCTCATAGTTACTCGTGAATTAATTTCAGGAGTTAAGAACCTACCTGTAGCATCACACACCAAACTTGGATGGGTTTTACATAGTCACATATCGGGTGGCATCAAACCAATCAAGATTGTTAACCACATTTCCACCAAGAAGGAGGAAGATATGGATAAGTTAATCAAGGATTATTTTAGTTTGGAATCTCTGGGAGTGTCCGCGAGAAAGCCCGCGAACGACTCAGAAGAACGAGCTTATAAATATTTTGAGCAAAACCCACCGGAAGAGTATAGAATGACGTCACTCATATTTGGAGCGGCATCATCACCATGCATCGCTATGTATGTGAAGAATAGGAATGCGCAGGATAACGCGCATATCTATCCAGAAGCAGCTTCCGCTACGGAAAGCAATTTTTATATGGATGACTATCTACAGGCATTTCCCAACGTGACGACGGCCGAAAGGATAGTAAACGATATGTATGAATTAAATAAACGTGCTTCTTTCCAACTGAGGGGAAGGGCTAGCAACCGACCCGAGGTTTTATGTAAAATGGAAAATAAATATAAGAGCGACAGTGCTTCGCTGGGAGATAAAGAGCACACAGAGCGCACTTTAGGTTTGATTTGGAATATCAAACGGGATATAATAACTTTCTCCATAAGTCTTCGTAACACACCGGAAGAGGTGATGGAAGGTTTACGACCACCTACGAAGAGAGAGATAATTAGCGCTGTGATGTCGGTCTTCGATCCTTTAGGACTCGCATCACCCATAACGATTCAAGGGAAGTCGCTGATCCAGCAGGTATGGAGGACAGGCATCTCTTGGGATGAAACACGAATTACACGTGTTATTTCGTAAATGGATATCGGAAGTGAAGAAATTAGGTCATTTAGAAGTACCTAGACCCGTTGCTGAAGACGTCGACAAGGGAGAATTACACACCTTCACGGATGCTAGTGAAAAAGCACACGCTGCCGCGGTGTATTACGTCACCACGGACGAGCTAGGAGAAAGGCGGATTACGCTGATCGCCGCAAAGGCAAGAGTAGCGCCGCTGAAACTAATTTCGATTCCAAGGCTTGAATTTCAAGCAGCTCTTATGGGCAGCAGACTGGCTGCATCAGTTAGTGGAGAGAGCAAGTACGAGATATCCGAGAGAGTATTTTGGACAGACTCACGTACAGTGTTAGCGTGGATTAAGTCAGATCCTCGCGCATTTAAACCATTCGTTGCCCATCGATTAGCTGAGATCGAAGATCGCAGTAAGCCATGTGAATGGCGATGGGTTCCAACGTCACAAAACGTGGCAGACGACGCCACTAGAAATTTTCCTTCCACCTTCGATGTAAGTCATCGCTGGTTTCAAGGATCTGAATTCCTCAGGAAAAGTCCTGATTTATGGCCCAAATAAGTGGACACCATAAATAGTTTAGAAACAGGTGAAGAAAAATCGCCAAAAGGCGTAAATGTGCTGAGAAAGCAAGAACCGTTAAGTCTACCCGACTACGGACGATTTAGCAGCTTTAAGAAATTCCTTGGGGCAACTACACGCACCTTACAAGCGGTAGAAAAATTCAAGAGTTTAAGAAAGTCGGTTAAAGGACCCGACGACGCAGCCGAAAAGTCGCTTATGTGTTCCCACAAAGTTTTAGCAAAGTCGGTTAAAGGACCCGATGGCGCGTTGGACATAGCGCTTTGAAAAAGGCTGAATTGTTAATTTGGAAATTCGTTCAAGACGAGTGTTTTCATTTGAAAATAAAATGCTTGAAAGCAGGCAAAAGCGTTGAAAGAAGTTCACGCTTAAGTAAATTATCTATGGAAATAAGAGAAGATAACTTACTCCGTTTAAATGGGCGTTTACCTTTTAAGTCTAATTTGACCGAGGAAAGTAGAAAACTTGTCGTATCAGACGGTAAACACGAAATCGTTAAAATGATGATTAGAGAAGTTCATCATCATTTTGGACATGCCAATCACCAGACGGTGATGAATGAGGTGAACCAGAAATTTTATGTCTTGAACTTGCGTAATGTAGTACGAAGTGTGTCACATCATTGTCAGTGGTGCAGGACATACAGGTCAAAACCGCAGAACGTGCCACAAGGAAATATTCCTCTGGAGAGAATAGCTCATCATGAACCACCTTTTACATGCTCAGCAGTGGATTATTTCGGACCTATGAGTGTGACTATAGGAAGGCGACACGAAAAACGTTGGGGCGTTTTATTCACGTGTCTGACCACCAGAGCAGTACATCTGGAATTAGCAGCCTCATTGACACCAGCGTCAATGATAATGGCATTGAGGCGATTTATCGCCAGAAGAGGAAAACCAGCCGTTATATACAGCGATAACGGGATACATTTCAAAGCTGCGAATAAAGAATTATTGAAAGCATGCGAAGAATGCTATGAGGGCATGAAAATTGAGTCATTTAAAAAATATATTAAATGGAAATTTATACCTCCGGGAGCACCGCACATGGGTGGCGCCGGGGAAAGTTTAGTAAGATCAATTAAAATTGCGTTGACCGCTACGCTCCAAGAAAAGAGCCCGCGAGAGGAGGTTCTGCATACGTTGCTTTTGGAAGCAGAGCATACTGTAAATTCCAGACCTCTGGTAACATTCAGTATCGATAGTCCTGAAGAGGGTTTGACACCCAATCATTTTTTTCTGGGACGCTCATGTGGTGATCGACCACCTGGATTATTTTTAGAGCAACATCTGACGGGTCAACTCAATTGGAAATCTGCACAAAGGTTAGCCGACCATTTTTGGACAAGATGTCTAAAAGAATACATGCCTACTTTAATACCTCGATCAGGTAATAACGCAAAGTTCATGGAACCTAAAGAAGGTGATATTGTCTTGATATTTCGTTCGTTCGTTCGTTGCCACGAAATACGTGGCCGAAAGGCAAAATTAGTAGGACGCTACCGGGACGAGACGGTCACACCAGAGTGGTTGACGTCATTACTAGCACAGGTATCTTGAGAAGACCTACATCCAGAATAATAGTGTTGGTACCCGCGACGCCTCCCAAATGATGGTGCTGACGCACGAGGGGGGAGATTGTTGGCGACGCGCCTATAAGAATATTTCAATTTATTAAGTTAACCGATTACGAATAGCTTCTAAAAAAGCAAATTATCAAGTAACAATATTCCGATAAGAAAATGCTTAGTTGAATCTTAAAGAAATATCGAATTAACGATATGAAGGTCTTGGGTTCGACTCCCAGGCCGGAGTCATTTATCGTTTTCTTAGTAATATCTCTTAATAAATTCATATAGGGAATTTTTAAGATATAAATTATGTTACCGGATTTGTTCCCCGGTTGAAATCATCTTTCCAATGATGTAAATTTAAAGGAATACGAGGGTGGATTGAAAAGTACTCGGCCTAACCAAGAAAATAAACACATACTAAATCAGTTATATTTTATTTTTCTACATAATCACCATCAAGTTCAATACACTTTTGCCACCTCCCCTTCCAAGCATTTAGACCTTTGAAAAAAAAATGATTCTTCCTTAGAGTCAAAATATGCGTCTACAGCTGCTTTGACCTCGTCGTTTGTCGAGAATCTTTGACCTCCCAAGTGCTTTTTGTTAGGGAACAGAAAGAAGTCTGATGGTGCCAGATCAGGTGAATACGGCGGATGCGGTAACAGTTCAAAGCCACAGTTGTGAATTTCAGCCATTGACTGTACTGACGTGTGAACACGGGCGTTATCTTGATGAAACAGGACTTTTCTTCTGAGCATTCCTCGACGTTTTTCTTTTATTTCCTCTCGTAAACGACGTAGTAAGGTGCAGTAATAATCAGAGTTTATAGTCTGACCCCTTTCAAGATAATCAATCATAATCACACCTTTCGAGTCTTTTGTTGACAAAAGTGGTAGGCAGTGCCCAGTGAGATTACGCCAATACGTTTTATACCTTGCTATCCGCGTCGCGCTTCGTGCCGAACCGCTGGCATTTATTAGACAGGGCCTTATAGATTACGTGACTGACTTAGGTAGGTTCTCAACATGTCCGGTAAGGACAAGGGGGAGCCCCCACCTAAACCCAAACCCAGAAGACCACCCGACCGTCCTGGTGTACTTGACCGTCCAATCGCGTATCGCGATATCTTTGATCCTGAAAGGAGTAGAGTAGTGTCCTCCTACTCACAGATCCCGACACGGAAACCCTCCTCACCGGGTAAGGAGCCCGCACCGAGGACCGCGCTCTCGCCCATCGTACCTACGTAGGTACGACTGGGCGGGAACTGTTCCCCCAACCCCAGCGGGCCAAGAAGACCCTGAGAAGGCATACGCCTCCAGAAACAGCAGCATCCCTCCAGGAGAAGAGGCGATGCTTCGGTTCTACCAACTCCTCGGATTACTCGTCATCAGAGGGAGAATCAGACCACCAACCAGGGAAGCCAATTAGGAGATCACCACCCAAATCGCCATCGCCGAATAAACCCACCCCCCCAGGACACCGGAACAACACATCAGTATGGATGCTACTGATCTGGAGCAGGGAGGAGAAGGGTCATACGGATCGAGTGCCACCACGTATGCGACCCTAGCGCCGAGCACATCTGCCGGACACTCACCGTCCGCGCCTACCACCAACCCGTCAGGCCGGCCATCAGATGATGGTCAGAGGCCTTCGACCAGCTATGCCCAACTGGTAGCTGCCCCGGCAGTACCAAGGACTAAGACAGCCGAGACACCAAAGCCGCCGGAAGAGTCGGTTAAGAGATATCCACCCATAGTAGCTAAGTGCTTGCCGGACTGGACGAAGCACTTCGAAGTGCTTAATAAGAAGTTGGGCCACCCACCGAATGCTCGTCCGTTCGGCAAGGGGGTTAGATTTACCCCCCAGAGTCCGGAAGAATTCCGGACGGTACAAAAGTACCTTATGGAAATGACCGAAAAAGTACCAGCTATGTCCTGGTACTGTTACACCCCCGAAGAGGACAAGCCCACGAAAGTGGGCATACGATGACTACCAGTGGGCACGGATCCAACCGCGATAGAGGGGGCTATCAGGGCCAAAGGGTTCCCGATTAGATACGTCAAAGGGATCCCCCCCCCCCCGTAGAGGCAGACCTGGGTGCCTCTACTTCGCGCAGCTGGACCACCTGAGCCTGGAGCACCTCAACGAGTTATATCAAGTCGACGAGCTCCTCTTCAGAGGAGTCGTCATAGAGGCCTGGCAAGGAAGAGCGGGCCCTTCACAGTGCCACCGCTGCCAGGCCTTTGGACATGCATCCACCAACTGCTTCAGGCCAGTGAAGTGTGTTCGCTGCGCCGGAGATCACATCGCCAGTAACTGTCCAAGGGGTAGAGATGAGGAACCGCGATGCGCGAACTGCGCCAAGAACCACACCGCTAATGATCGCCGCTGCCCAGTCCTGAGGAGGATCGCAAGGAAGCAGGGGATTACTCTACCGGGACTACTCCCAGATGAGCCCAAGAGGATCCCCCAAAGTCGTCCCAGGGCCGTGGTTCAGGAAGACGGGTGGACGACAGTCAGTGGAAAGGGAAGGCAACTTGCCCCCCCATCACCCATCACGGCACCCACAGAAACGGTGGTGCCCACCACCACCATATCAAAGGCAACCACCAGGGCGACTCTTCAGCCCCCCCGCTAACGACGCCATAGAGCGACAAACCACTCAGTGGAGTAAGCGGGGGAGGAAAAAGAAGAAGAAGGTGCAGCCTCCTCCTCAGGCAGCAAACTCTACCCCAACCCCAGCGGTAACGATAGCCCAGGCGCAGGTTACCAAGGAGGTCAAGAAAGCCAGAATGGGTAGAGTGCCAGAAAGGGCTCTATCAGAAAATAGAGCCCGCTCTACATATAGAGCGCGCTCTACCCATACGTAAAGAGCATCAAACCAACTCCCGAGACCAGCGCCAACTCCTGCACAGGCACCCAGAACACTAACAGCCGGCTTCGAGACTGCTGATGCCATCCAACGTCTGGTTGACATTGCAATCGAAGTCGGCAGCCAGGTCCTGGCAGACATTAGAGCCGGGACCGACCCTATCACAGCAGTCATGAAGGCGCTGGCAAACCTCCTGGCTCGGCATTATGGAGGAATCTAACCTGCGCCTCCTCTACTGGAACCCAGGTGGAATCCAGCAGAAGCTGCAAGAACTCCGCACCGTCGCCCAACAACAAGACGTACAGGTCATCTTGCTGGGAGAGACGAAACTTAATCCGAGCACACGCATAAAGCTGCCTAACTACCATCTGTATAGGAGGGACGAGGTCACTTCTCAAGGGGCCGCCTACAGAGGGACAGCGGTCCTAGTGAGAAGGGACATCGTCCATTAAGAACTAGACCTACCGGAATACCAGACTATGCGCTCTATCGGCATAAAAATGGAGGCGGCGGGCGAGGAACTTAGGATCTACGCAGCATACCGCCCGCCAGGGACTCACCGACCATCATCGCCGGGGACCTAAACGCCAAACACCCGGCGCCGAAAGACACGGCTACGACGTTTTAGGTCCCGAAGAACCCACTCATGTTCCGACGGATCTACGAAGTCGTCCGTGCTCGCTAGGAACATCAACTACCCGATAGTGGTAGAGGTGCTGTACGAACTGGACTCACAGCACCTCCCGATCTTAATTACCCTTGGCCTAAAGGCGGTGACTACGCCGCCCAGAACAGTAAAGACACGTGTCGACTGGAGGCTCTTCCACAAACACCTGCAGGAGAGACCTCCAGCACACCACCCCTTAAACACAGCGGACGACGTAGAGGCCGCAGCCACTAACATGACAAAGGCAATTCAAGAGGCCCTCAACGCTGCCTCTACGATCGTCCCGACGTCTACCAGAAGGGATGATCTGCCGCGACACATCTGCGTGCAGATCAAGAGAAAAAGGGCTTTAAGGAGACTCTGGGCGCGTACTCGCTGCCCGAGAATTAAGACGAAATTGAACACCTTATCGGAGGAACTGTCGGTTGCAGTCCAGGCACACAGAGGAGATGCCTGGGAGCGGCGCATATGGAAGGCGGAAGAGCATGATGCGTCGCTCTATAAACCGAACCGACAGTTAACTAAAGCCAAACCTCCCGTTTGCCCGCTGACCAACAACGCGGGCGAACGTCGTTACGATGCCAAGGGTAGAGCGGATATCCTAGTAGAGCACTTCGAGGAGCAATTTATGCCGAGCCCAGCAAGTGCGGAGTTCTTAGAGCTTCATACCCAAAAGGAGAGTCGCGTACAGGAGTTCCTGTCGTCGCCCGCGCCGCCTCTTGCAGGAGAGTGGTTCATCTCCCCCACTGAACTGCGGTGGACAGCAACCCGCCTGCAACCGAGGAAGGCGCCGGGGCACGACGGGATTACCAACGCTGCATTCCGACAGCTGCCCCATAGAGTCCTGGTAGAGCTTGGTCGACTCTACAATGGGATACTGCGGACATCCCACTTCCCGGAGGACTGGAAGAAAGGCAAAGTAATCGTCTTGCCGAAACCCGGGAAGGACAGGCGTAGAGCTGCCAGCTACAGGCCGATCACGCTGCTACCACATATAGCTAAACTGCTTGAAAGATTGTTGCTAAGACACCTCCGCCCGTGCATCCAACTTCGGGCGGAGCAGCACGGATTCACGAGGGGTCACTCTACAGCAACACAGCTGACCAGAGTGCTGCACCTGCTTGCGGCCGATTACAACCGTGGCCGCACTACGTTGGGCGTCTTTCTCGATATCGAGAAGGCGTTCGACAGGGTGTGGCATTCTGGACTACTTTATAAATTGGAAGAACAGACCAGTGTCCCTCCTGCTATGTTGCGGTTAGTGGCGTCTTTCCTGGCAGACAGGAAGTTCTACGTCTGCGTAGAGGGCGCCGAGTCCGCAACCAGAACCATCAGAGCCGGCGTTCCTCAGGGCAGCTGTTTGTTTCCAGTCCTGTACGTGGCTTATACCAACGACATCCCTACCCTGGCAGGCAGGCTGCAAGAATGGGAGGATGACGTGGAATTGGCGTTATACGCGGACGATAGCGCTTATTTCACCTCGTCCAGAAGAGCCCACATTGCCGCTGCCAGGATGCAACGTCTCCTGGACCTGTTGCCACCATGGCTAGATGAGTGGAAGATGGTCGTCAACGTCGGTAAGACGACCGCTCTGCTCACTCGCCGCCTCAGGAACCTACCACCTCAATTAACCCTTAATGGCCAGCAGATCGCGTACGAGAAGGCCGTGACCTACCTTGGGTGCCGGATCGACCGGGCGCTGCGCACGACTGCGCACGTCGACCTCGTCGTCCGCAGAGCACGATGTGCGCGGGCGATGCTACGTCCGGTCCTGGCATCCAAGTTACCACTTAACACCAAAGTGCGTATTTACAAAACTTACATTAGATTCTTCATCACCTATGCTGCTCCGGCCTGGTACGCGCTTCTGAGCGAGCCTCTGAGGCGGCGATTGCAGGGCCAGCAAAATATGGCGTTAAGAACCATCGTCGGTGCGGGTCGCTACGTCCGGAATGACGTCATAGCGGCCAACCTGAAGATCATCACCATCCAGGAGTTTGAGGCCCGGTTGGCGCGCGGACTGTTCGACCGTGCAGACAACGGATCACACACACATCTCAACGACTTAGCGCCGCTACACACTCGCCCTCCGGACGGGCGACCCTATCCAAGAGAACTCCTCTCTATATCGATTAGAGAGTCGAGTAACAATCCACAATGCCGCAGATAGGCCAACTTTGACTTCTACCAGATAACCACTCTTTTTCGTAGTCTAACCGACTACGAAAAAATTTACCGACTACGACATAAATCGTATTAAACATCTACAACGCCAATAGAAGGCTCCCAGGACCGGTCCATAGTCGTGGACCGCGAGGACAACACGGGTAATGGGGGCTTACCCCGAGGCCCGAAACCTGCTTATGCCTAGTGCATATGAAGACGACATCAACTTGCAATTCGTTCGGGGAAGTTCGGGGATCCTTCGGGATAGTTCGGGAATCCTTCGGGAAAGTTCGGGAATCCTTCGGGAATCGTTCGGGAATCCTTCGGGAAAGTTCGGGAACCCTTCGGGAAAGTTCGGGAATCGTTCGGGGAAGTTTCGGGAAAGTTCGGAGAAACTACGGGAATCAGACCAGCAGTCAATAAGAAGAAAGAAAAAGTGTAGGGAAGTGATAGGGAAAAGTAATTACTCTCTCACGGAACGGTTTGAAGATAATTGCTGTTTTATTCCCAAGAAATTCATCCCTCAAAATTATACAGTCCATATCGAAGAATTAAGGCGTTGGGACCGGGACGACTTCGGAAGACCCGTAATCCCCGTCTGAACCTATTTGCTGAAAAGGAAGAGGTTATCGCCCTTGTGTGTTAATCCGTTGCGGAGATCACATACGTTGTTCCCGAACCCAACATACGCGTTATAGGAGGCCGGATCGAGAGAAGCCTCGATTCCTCCCTTCTGTTTCTTAGTTGAACGTTTACACAGCCGTTGGTTCCTTTTAAAAAGTAGTAAGCGACAGTAGCCTAATCCTAGGGTCGTAGACAGAGAAACCTATACACAAATTGACGCCTTCTTTCGCATTCGCACACGAAAAAGATAGATTTATGCATACGTCTTGCATAGAAATGAGACAGAGCGGTGTGATTGTCTGTCCCTTTCTCCGTGCCGGTTTTTTTGTTTAGCAAACTACACTTTGCTAAACAACTTTGACAGTTCGACAGCGATCTAAAGAGTTTACAAGTTAGTTTAAGTGAGAAAAAAGTGTTTTGTTAGCTTAATATTCGTGAATCTTGCTCAGTTTAGTTCTTAGAACAATTAAGGGTACATACCGGGAACTGAAAAGGTTGTGAGTCACTCCCAACACAAGCATTTTCGTCTCACCGGTAGTGTTTAAAAGTAATGTTGGTTTCCTATTTTTTTTTTATAAAATAATATTAACAATGCTATAAACATTACTAATATTCCCCTTAACCACTCGTGGTAAGCTTAAATTGCTTGTGTTACGAGTGATTCACGCCAGTAGTCGAATGGTGGATTCGAACCCACGACCTTTTTGAGTTCGCGGTACGCGCCCTGCCATTAGGCTACCGTCGCTTTTCCTATTATCTCTGTCATGTCTTTTTGCGGTGATATAAATATTGTAGGATGATTTATATAAATTTTAATTGTTTAAATATACAGTATAAAATTGATAAATTTATTAAGTAATTGAATAAAGTTATCTTATCCAATCCATTTATAATTTTAGACCATCTAGCGTCTATTTTACGTACCGCCTTGAGAGTCAATCAATTTTGTACGACAAAATGACTTTGCCTAGAGAATGAAATAGATGACACTTTTACAAAACAATTTTACTCCTAAATACCTAATCATCATCATCATCATCACAGCCCTTCACAAGTCCACTGCTGAACATAGGCCTCCCCCAAGTAATGCCACAAAGCACGGTCCTGAGCCACCTGCATCCATCGACTTCCTGCATATCTTACCAGGTCGTCACTCCATCTAGTGGGGGTCGCCCTACACTACGCCTACCGGTACGAGGCTGCCACTCGAGAACCTTTCTTCCCCATCGGTTATCGGTTCTTCGAGCTATATGGCCGGCCCATTGCCACTTCAGCTTACTAATCCGTTGGGCTATGTCGGTCAATCTGGTTTTACTGCGGATATCCTCATTTCTGAGTCTATCACGCAGAGAAACTCCGAGCATAGCCCTCTCCATAGCTCGCTGAGCGACCTTGAGCGTCCTCATACGGCCAGCAGTGAAGGACCACGTCTCTGATCCGTAAGTCATAACTGGCAACACGCACTGGTTGTACACTTTAGTTTTCAGAGATTGAGGTATACCTGACGAGAAGATATGTCGTAATTTCCCGAATGCTGCCCAGCCGAGTTGAATCCGTCGATTGACCTCTCGGTCGAAGTTGGACTTACCTAGTCGGACTATTTGTCCCAGGTAAACGTACTCGTCAACAACTTCGAGCATAGTGCTCCCAACAACTACCGGCATAGGTGTGACATGGACATTAAACATAATCTTTGTTTTGTCCATGTTCATCTTAAGACCTATCCGTTGGGAGGCACATTGAGGTCATTGAGCATAGTGCTTAAGTCCTCCAGCGATTCTGCCATAAGGACTATATCGTCGGCAAATCGAAGGTGAGTGATGTACTCGCCATTGATGTTAATACCGTATCCTTTCCAGTCCAGTAGCTTGAAAACGTCTTCCAAAGCAGCGGTGAAGAGTTTCGGGGATATAACGTCACCCTGTCTTACACCTCTCTGCAGTTGGATAGGTTTCGAGCTCTGGTTCTGTACTCGGATAGCCATCGTAGCCCTACTGTACAAACACTTCAGCACTTCGATATACCGACAGTCAACTTGGCACCGCTGAAGGGACTGCAGCACCGCCCAAATTTCGACGGAATCAAAGGCTTTCTCATAGTCCACATACGCCAGGCAAAGTGGCAAATTGTACTCTTCAGTCTTCTGTACAATCTGCCGCAGGGTATGTATGTGGTCTATGGTACTGAAGCCTTTTCGGAAACCGGCTTGTTCGGGAGGCTGGAAGTCGTCGAGTCTGCGTGCGAGACGATTCGTAATGACTCTCGAAAACAGCACGTAGACGCGGCTCAGAAGGGAAATCGGTCTGTAGTTCTTCAAGAGAGCGTTGTCGCCTTTCTTAAAGAACAAGACCACCGCACTTCTGCTCCACGCCTCTGGAGTAGTGCCACCATGGAGGACGGAATTGAAGAGCTTCTGAAGGACTTCAAGTACCGGTGTTCCACCCGCTTTCAGAAGCTCCGAAAGAAATACCTAAACCCAAACTTAATTTAATCATGAATAATTTGAATTCAGCATTACAATATAACAACACAAAATATACTCTCACATTGATATAAATAGTTCTTGTCCAATGTTCCCAATTAGACATTTAATTTTAAAAAAAAAATCATTTGTAAATAATAGAAAATTTCATAGAGCAGCTTCAGATGTTGTAATGGATGTATTTATATAAAGAAGTATGTTTAAGTTTTTTAAAGAATATGGTGATAAACGAGCACACAGTCCACCTGATGGTAAGTGGTTGCTGTGGCCCATAAACATCTACATCTATCCTCGATTAAGAATCAAAATTTAGATGCGTTGCCACCCGTGAGAGCTAGGATGGAATGTCTTATTTCAGTAAAATGGGTTTCCGGTTTTCTACGCTCATCATACGAAACACAGCAGCATTAAGCTACTATTTTACGCTGGTATTCTATAAGAGCGTGAACCTTCCCCGGTCGACCCGACCCATTCGTGTTACAACTATACTACTAAAAATAACTCTAAACCAGTTTGTGTTTATTTTAATAAAAATGTTAACTAGTAAACCAGTTTGTGTTTATTTTAACTTCAAATAATATACAATGAACTGCATTTATAAAATTTTGAAGATACTTGTCTGAGCTGGAAATTAAAACGGTTTTAAATTGAAAACTTAAACCTAGTTTTTATAGTTAAATTCAATACTGCTATTACAATTAATAATGTTCTAATAATTATGATTGGTGGCCCAGCGCTCGCCGGAAATTTACAGTACGTGAGAAAACCGATTACAATTTTAAGTGAAAGGATTTACCACGTGTTCGTTGATGAATAAAAACATCGTGAGGAAACCTTCGTATCTAAAACATTGAAAAATTTCGAAGACATGTGATGTGAATTAAAAGAAGAAACTAGTTCTGTTGTTGAGAATTCTGTATAAAAACAACAAATCTGTTAGCTCCCTACGTTTATCCGAGGATAACACTTCGAAAAATGTTAGCCTTTACGCATATGACAAATTCAACACCAATTAAACGTGCCAAATTGCCACAGAAACCGCTTCTGAATACGCTCAATACAATAATATAGTAGATTGTGAACCGCAGTACTCAAGTGTACTACGAACGACGCTCTTTTACGCTGGCATTTTGTGGCAGCGTGGCCCTCCTCACCCGACTCATTTGTGCTAGAATAATAATATAGCTGCAGCGTGGCAACACCACGTGAAAATATTTAAAACGTATTTTGAACACAGCATTTAAACCGAAAACGACTAAACCCATCTTCTTCTTTATCATAGTCTGTAATAGCTATCAAATACCGGTCCGCTCCTATTAGACGCCGTGCAATGACGGCGTAAGAATACCCACTACTCCGAATCATCCCGTGGGTGTCGTAAGAGGCAACAAAGTGAAACTGAAACAAAAAATGGTCAGCAGCATGTTTCTGATTACAACTCAATAATGGTAAAGAACTGCGGTTGCCATCCCACCTGCCAAGAGTGGTGATTAGCAGATATCCCAAAAAGCAATCCATGCTGATCTATGTTCAGCAGTGGACTTTTAAAGGGCTGTACGATTATAACGAAGATGAAGTTCACAGATAAATGAATGAAATACTTTTGAATAATAATATTCTTGAACACGCTAGTTGCCATCCTTCAGAAATCATAAAATTATCCATTTCAGTTGCCTTATGTGATTTCTATAGTCTATGGAGCGAAATTGTTACGTGAACAAATCCAAAAAAAAAAACCACGAAGAAAGATAAATGAAAATTTGTAGTAGTTTTTTGTTATATAAATTACTAGGGAGTGAACAATTGTGCACATACGCCGAACAATGCTGGGAGCAAACTTTTATCGTTGGCAATTTCATTTCAGACTAGATACCCCTGACAGTTACTTGGACACATTTTCCCTTTTGTCCAGATTGGTTCTATATTTTGTTTTAGAGTAAAGCGGAAATCAGTTTCTTTTTTTTTTAAATAAAAGTGTAGAATAAAATATATTTTGGCCAATATGAATACTAAACAGCAATAACTAAAACCATTTTTACCATTTTTTTACTTTAAAAAGGTAACACAAAAATTGCACGGGAACAAATATTTACAGCCGGATCAATTATTTGTAGGATGGTATACATAATATACTAGTTTCGTTAACAATTGTAAAAAAGAATCGTCATACAAAACATCAAAGGCGACAATTTTCCTTTGCCAAAGTATTTTGTTCGTCGCCGAAAAGAATATTGCATTGTATTCAGTTATATTTGTGCACAGACTCCTTCCGCAATCCATTGGAAATAATGAGATAATTAATCTTAACTCGTATTCCCTGGTCCATATTATATAAACCTAAGTCGATTCTTATTGTATCCTCTAAACAATACGGATTTTTTTACGCTTATCCCACTACGTTATATTTAAAAGTCAAAAGGGATAATCTTCACCAGATTTGGAATTAATATCGACCTGATGGTTCCAATATTTCTTGAGTTTTTTTAGTTTTATGACTATTACAACCAGTTCTATACCTTACTTTTACACAAATTCGTTTTACACGGTTTTATAATACAATGTTTGTAATGAATATCAAAAAATATGTATATGTAAAGGCTGATGTCTCATAATTAACTGACAAATAAAAAATATTTGGCTATTACGAAGTATTATAAATCTATGTTGGGCTAATCAACTACCGAATAATTGGTTATCTATTTTTGAGTTGTTATAGTTTAATATTAATTTAATATTATATACTGGTCCCTATACATGGTTATATTTCAAAGAGTAGCCAATTTTAAAACTTAATTTCAAATATATAAATAATATAGTACCGTTGTCGCAGTTTTTGAAAATATTAGTAAATAAGACTTACTTTTATTTGAAATTATCCCAAATTGAATGTGATTTTATGGACAACAATATTTTTGCCTACTGATCAATGTGTGCAGTAATGTATGTTAAAATATTGTATACCACGCATTTTGAATTAAAAAAGATAAAAAGGGCAGAATGTTTGAGATTTTTTAATGAATTTTTTTCAACTTTTGCCTATATTCATATTCTAAACCTTTTCTGCAAATTTGGCCAGTTATTGCAAAATAACCCTGTATTTATACGTCGCACAGCCATGTTGCAGCAAATTGTTGTAGCACGGATGGGTCGACTCGATCGAAAAGGGACCACGCTCTCACAGAATGCCAGCTTAAAATAGCAGCTCAATGCTGCTGTATTTCGTTAGTTCAGTGTAGAGAACCGGAAACAATTTTACTGGAAACTAGATACGAGGCATTCCATCTTAGTTTTAAGAGTCTATAGGCTATAGGCCACGGCATCTAGTTACCATCAGGTGGGCTGTGTTCTCGCTTGTTACCCTTACTCTATATTAAAAAACTATAGCTATAGCAATGCTAACTTCTTTGAAAAAAAAAAAACAAAACAAAAATACAGTATTTATATATTATTACGTAAGAAAATATTAGAGTGGCACAAACTATTTGTATTTTCTGTAAGGCAGAATGTCACTATCAAGTATCAAGTGTCAGTTTAAGTCCGGGCCTATTTTGTCGTAGTAATTGTACGTAGTTAGTTTTAAGCTCGTCTTATTTTGTTTTAACTCAATATTTGCAATAAATTAAAGAAAAAAGTATATAGCGAATTTTAATATTACTGAAATTCAATTGGTACCAAAAACATTAAATGGTTTATAGAGCTCATTGAAGTAATATGTAGGTACTTACGTACTAGAACAGCTATGTCAAACAAAAAATGTGCGCTACTCTGTGTTCGCGCGGTTGTTTTTTTTTATCATAGAATAAACATAGGTAGAATGACCCGTAGGTAATAGTAGATCGTATTGTTAAATAAGTAAATTATATCGAGAACAATATTTAAATTTTGTCATTTATTTTGTATATTATATATGCTTATTTAATATAATATTACAGAATATTATATCACAATTATATTTTAATGATATTTTTATCTGAATATTTTAAAAGGTATCTAATTCAAATATAAACATACTAAATGTATGTATAACAATACTTATCAACATAACATTTAAATCACAAATATATTTATTTAAATTAGAATAAAAGTCGTTCATAAGTGCTAGGAAAGCAAGAGTTAAAAATGGACGAATTTATACCACTTTGACTTTGACGTGGAAACCTAAAAATAAAATAAAAGAATAATGAGCAGATTTAAACATGACAAATTTTGATTAAAACTACTTTTACGGATTTTATCGCGTTTTATTTATATTAATTTTAATACCCGACGTTTCGGGTGCTTTCCAGCACCCATGGCCACGGGGGACTGAGGTGACTGACGTTCTGCAAGACAACAAGCTTCGGGTCCCGCACCTCCGTCACAGGGACCGAGTGATGCCGGCCACAGTCGAACGTGTACCTGCTGTACTACCATATGTCAGAGGTGTCACAGGCAAGATTGGCTACATCTTGAAGCGAGCTTCTATTAGAACATTCTACAAGCCGCCGAAGAATATTAGTCAGTTCTTACCATCCGTCAATTGTCATATTCCTCTACAAGATGCAGGAGTGTACAAGCTTGATTGTGA
>CAJQZP010001434.1:0-81339 GCA_907164705.1 Parnassius apollo
CTTCAGTAGTTTTCAAAACAATATACACAACAACCCATCGTTATCGGACGCTGAAAAATTATATTACTTAATTAGTAAACTTAGTGGCAGAGCACAGTCGATCTGCTCGGGTTTTACACCTACAGCAAACAATTACTTATTAATATTTGAAACGCTTAAAACTAAATATGAAGATAGGAGAATGTTAGCTTCCGAATATTTGAACCAGATATTCGATCTTAAACCTATATCATCCGCGAACATCAACGGCTTAGAGCAGTTTCTAGATAAATTTGTGGCATCGGTGGCTGCACTTAAGAATTTGAAGTTTAATGACCTTATGGACGTGGTGTTTCTCCATATAGCATTAAAGAAATTAGACTCCGACACCGTGCGTGCGTTTGAAATGGAGCATCGTAGCTCGGAGATGCCTTCCTTTCATTCATTAGCATCGTTCGTGCGAGATCAAATAAAGGTGATGCAGCGCTCTCCGAACGTTAAACAGGAGATTAAAAGGTGCGTCGACCGTAGACAGACTCAACCATCTAAAATAGCAGGGTCGTTAACTTACGTAACCGCTACGCCGACATCACTCCAGCATACTTGTATAGTATGTAAAGATAAACACGGTAATTTATATAATTGTGCGACTTTTCGTAAATATTCACCAAGCGAACGTTATAAGTTAGTAAAGACAAACAACCTATGTTTGAACTGCTTAAGCGATAAGCATTTAGTTGCAAAATGCAATTCGAGTTCCGTATGTAGCAAGTGCGCCAGGAAACATCACACGCTATTACATTTTGAAAATAGCAACATAGCGGCGTCAAGTAAGGCGGATAAGGAATTCACCCCTACTAAGGTCAACGATTCTAGCGGTCGACCTGGTGATGTCGCTCTGTGCTCATTGGCAAATATGGGAGCACAACCTCCTTCAACCGTGTTACTGGGTACGGCGCGTATTTTGGTTAGGGATTCGCGTGGAAACGAACAAAGCGTCCGTGCACTGCTGGACAGCGGAGCCCAAAATAGCTTTATAACACGACAATGTTGTCAGCGCTTAGGTTTAGTAATAAATAGGTCACTTTAATGTCCTGTAGTTAAAGGCATCGGAGGTACTAGTAAAGCGACACAGGGATATATAAATTCAAAATTTTATTCTCGGATAGATCGTAATGTTAACTTTGATATAAATGCACTAGTAGTAGATAGGGTCACTGAACGGTTGCCAACCGTTTCGGTTGACACCTCGGCAATGATTGAATTTAAAAATTTGACTCTAGCAGACGACACTTACGCCGTTCCTGGAAACATAGACATGCTCATTGGGGCATCGCTTTTCCCTTATCTTTTGTTAAACAATAAGGTCAGGCAACTCCTCGCATACCGCGCCTTACGCACTGGAAACCGTATTGGGCTATGTGATCCTTGGCTCCGCCCCCATCCTAGATAGTATTTCGGCAACCTCTTATTGTGGTATGGCTGTCGAACCGCTCGAGTCGTTAGTCCGCAAATTTTGGGAGATGGAGGAGGTGAACGTCCCACCCATAGCTAGTTCAGATGACAGGTTATGCGAGGAAATTTACGTCCGCACGACCGTTCGTGATCGCGACGGTAGATATAGTGTAGCGTTACCCTTTAAAGGAGATGTTTTATCTCTCGGCGATTCGCGTCAAATGGCGGAAAAGCGTTTCTACAGCTTGGAGCGTAGGATGCTCGCTTCGCCCCAGTTAAAGGAAGCTTACGACGGCGTCATTAACGAATATATAAGAGAAGGTTACATATCGCTTGTGGCTTCGAAATTAGATAACTACGAAGACACACCGTCGTATTTTATACCACACCACGGAGTCATTAGAGAGGACAAACTTACATCTAAATTACGTGTAGTGCTCGACGCTAGTGCTAAAACTAGCACTCACCTGTCGCTTAACGATATCCTCTATAGTGGGCAAAATTTACAGGGCAGTTTATTTAATATAATAGTCAATTTTCGTTTGTTTAGTATAGCATTATCCGCCGATATTCGCCAAATGTTTCTTTGCATAGGGGTCCGTGAATGCGACCGTAGATTCCAACCCATTTTATATCGTTTCAACCCAAAGGAACCTCTAATGGTGTTTGAATTTAACCGCGTTTGTTTTGGTTTAAAGTCGAGCCCGTTTCATGCGTTACGCACGGTGAGACAGCTCGCTCACGATGAAGGTCCCTCTTATCCTAAAGCTAAGAGGGCAATTGAGAGCAGATTATATATGGATGATTTTGTGTATTCGGTCGATAGCGTGGAGGAGGCCACCCTAACCACCGCCGAAGTCATAAGGCTCATGAAATCGGGTCAATTCGATCTTGTGAAGTGGACTAGTAATTCGCGTACGGTTTTATCACACCGTCTTTCGGCGATAAAGGAATTCGACGATTCCGATACACACAAGGTGCTCGGTCTGTGTTGGTCACCAGAGTCCGACGCGTTTAGCCTTAAGGTGAATCCGCCCGTAGAGAAATGCACAAAGCGCACAATACTGTCATGCGTTGCTAGATTATGGGACGTCATGGGTTTCGTAGCTTCGGTGGTATTGTGCGCTAAGCTTTTGATTAAACAACTTTGGTTATTTGAATGCGATTGGGATGACTCGCCGCCTGACAGCATTGTTCGATTGTGGCAGCGCTTTAGAGAGGAACTTCCTTTACTAAGAGAAATTAAAATACCGCGTCATATAAATGTCGATAGAAATAGCAGTATAACGGTCGTTGGATTTGCAGACGCCAGCGAGAAGGCTTACGGGGGCGTTGTATATTTCCATGTCCAGAATAATGGTAGAAATTCGATTAGCCTCATTAGTTCTAAGTCGAGAGTCTCCCCCCGTAAGGTTGTCTCTCTGGCGCGCTTAGAGCTTTGCGCAATATTAGTACTCACCAAGCTTATTACCACAGTTATCGGCGCATGTAGGATAGAGTTCACATAGAAAGGATATTTGCCTTTTCCGACTCCACCGTCGCCTTATGTTGGGTTCATTCTTCACCCCACCGTTGGGATACGTTTGTCGCGAACCGAGTGGCCAAGATCCAAGACGAGTTAGAAACGCGGAACTTTTATCACGTGTCCGGTAAGGAAAACCCTGCCGATTGTCTATCCCGGGGACTCACCCCGATGCAAATAATGGACCACCCGCTTTGGTTCCATGGACCTTCTTGGGTTCACTTGGATCCCTCACAATGGCCAATAACCGATTTCGAACCTTCGTCAGTGTCACAACCGCCGGAAGAGAAGAGACACGCTCTAGTGGCGAACGTTTCGAGCGAGGTTTCTCCAATCATTGCTCTGGCGAACCGCTTGTCCTCTTGGTCGAAATTATTGCGTAGCGTAATTTACGTTTGTTGATTCGCGAAGCTTTTACCGCGACGTTCGTATATCTTAGCATCCGATTACAACTATGCCGAGTCGCTAGTATTACGTGAACTTCAACGTGCGCACTTCTCCGAAGAAATTACAAGATTACAATCGAATAGAGCTTGTAGTCGCGCCTTTCAACGCCTTAAGCCATTTTTACAGGATGGGATTGTAAGGGTAGGTGGACGCTTGTCCAACTCGTAATTGAGTTTCGACCAACGGCACCCTATAGTTTTACCGCGTAAAGACCATATCATGAACTTCATCATCATCATCATTATTACAGCCCTTCACAAGTCCACTGCTGAACATAGGCCTCCCCAAGTAATGCCACAAAGCACGGTCCTGAGCCACCTGCATCCATCGACTTCCTGCATGTCTTACCAGGTCGTCACTCCATCTAGTGGGGGGTCGCCCTACACTACGCCTACCGGTACGAGGCTGCCACTCGAGAACCTTTCTTCCCCATCGGTTATCGGTTCTTCGAGCTATATGGCCGGCCCATTGCCACTTCAGCTTACTAATCCGTTGGGCTATGTCGGTCACTCTGGTTTTACTGCGGATATCCTCATTTCTGAGTCTATCACGCAGAGAAACTCCGAGCATAGCCCTCTCCATAGCTCGCTGAGCGACCTTAAGCGTCCTCATACGGCCAGCAGTGAAGGACCACGTCTCAGATCCGTAAGTCATCACTGGCAACACGCACTGGTTGTACAATCTAGTTTTTAGAGATTGAGGTATACCTGACGAAAAGATATGCCGTAATTTCCCGAACGCTGCCCAGCCGAGTTGAATCCGTCGATTGACCTCTCGGTCGAAGTTGGACTTACCTAGTCGGACTATTTGTCCCAGGTAAACGTATTCGTCAACAACTTCGAGCATAGTGCTCCCAACAACTACCGGCATAGGTGTGACATGGACATTGAACATGATCTTTGTTTTGTCCATGTTCATCTTAAGACCTATCCGTTGGGAGGCACTATTGAGGTCATTGAGCATAGTGCTTAAGTCCTCCAGCGATTCTGCCATAAGGACTATATCGTCGGCAAATCGAAGGTGAGTGATGTACTCGCCATTGATGTCAATACCGTATCCTTTCCAGTCCAGTAGCTTGAAAACGTCTTCCAATGCAGCGGTGAAGAGTTTCGGGGATATAAAGTCACCCTGTCTTACACCTCTCTGCAGGTGAAATATTATGAACTTATTAGTCGATTATCATCATAAATTGAACTCGCACGCTGGCCCCGATTTATTGATGTCGATCTTGCGTCAGAATTATTGGATTCTTTCTGCACGTAGTTTAATACGCAATCGGGTGCACAGATGTATAGCTTGCTTTCGGGCACGCCCCAAGCCGTCATTTCCGGAAATGGCGGAACTTGGGTCTTGCAGAGTGATACAATCAGTAAAGCCCTTCACGCACACCGGGTCTGATTTTGCTGGTCCGTTTAAGGTCACGCTCACTCGCGGGCGTGGTATAAGATCCACAAAGGCTTACGTCTGCATTTTCGTATGTCTAACTACTCGAGCAGTGCATATAGAACTCGTGGGTGATCTAAGCACAGCAGGCTTTATGGGTGCATTTAAAAGATTTCTATCCCGCAGAGGCCCTGTAAGTAAATTATATTCGGATAACGGTACGAACTACGTCGGTGCAAAACGTATTCTATCGGAACTACATGAGCTCTTAGCTAGCAAGTATTATAATTCGGAGTTCGCTCACATTCTAGCCGAGAACCGCATTGAGTGGTCTCTGAACGTCCCAGCCGCGAGTCATTTTGGGGGCAATTGGGAGACTAATATTAAAAGTCTAAAGAGCCACTTATACCGAGTAATAGGAGATCAAATTTTGTCCTTCGAAGAGCTAAGTACGGTGCTCGCTCAAATTGAATGCGTAATGAATAGCCGCCCACTTTGTCGGACGTTATCTAGTGACCCCTCGGAACCGCTGGCTCTAACTCCAGCACATTTTTTGAATTTAACGCCTCTAAGGTATCTGCCCGCCGCGGATATGGATGAGAACAGACTTAGCATTTCCGCACGCCACAAATTATTAGATCGGTTAGTGCAATCGTTTTGGAAACGATGGAGGATGGAATACTTGCATACTTTGCAGTCTCGGCAAAAATGGAACACAGCGACAGAGCCTTTAGCTGTAGGAACTGTAGTTGTGCTCACTAAGGAGAATACGCCGCCTCTCCACTGGCCGTTAGGAATCGTCGAGGAGGTCTTTCCCGGTTCCGACGGAGTAATTAGGATAGCTCGCGTTAAGACCACGGTTGGGTCTTACCTACGTCCTGTTGTCCGTTTGTGCCCCTTGCCTCTTCCATAATTTAAATTAGATTTCTAGATTAAAATTGTAGTTGAATTTAGGTAATCTTAGCGTTAGTTAGTTATTTGTTAGTTGATCTTAGCTCTAGTTGTTTAGTTATTTTTTTTGAAGGAAATCCTTCAAGGGCGGGGGAGATGGTTGCGCGGAAAACCATTCGCGTTTTTTATTTTGACGGTAGGAACTTGCTGAATCATTATTCCTTTCCAAAACGATATCATTCGTACCCTCCTATCGACACATCGGGGTGATGGGGTGGGAGGGGAAAGAAGACGATTCTAGAACATCGCGTAATCACCGGAGACGAGGATATATAAGACACGCGCGACCGACGCGCTTTCTTCTCTTCCCGCGCGCTCGTTTGGAAACACCTCACTAGTAGAAACCGCTTTGGCCTGGAAGCAGTCGAGCTCCAGGAACCCGCCTCACCTCGTGTGAGATATCGTCGCGCACCGCCTCTCTCCGGAGTGTTCCAGAAGTCGCAGTTACAGTGATCGACAGGATAGAAGAAACCCCGGTGAGTCAGTATTCCTTAATTTACTGCCTGATTAATATTTAATAATTGTTTTAACCGTTCCAATTCTGTGTTCTCCTCATCAGGCAGGATTCCTTTCATCGATTTGGCAAGTAATAGTTTTAGTTTAGGGAAGAGCGAGTGCATTGTACTGCATGCTATAGTAGTCGCTTTACGTAAGCGTAGAAGCAATCGCAAATACAGTCCACTTTAGTTAATATCTCGCGTAATAGGTTTGAGGTTTGACCGGGGAACTAGATTTTCGGCAGCCTTAAACACGTGGCTCCACCAAAAACAATGGAACAATGGACATCTTTGCATTTCGCTCGCCTCAATCCTTATAGTTCATGGCGACCTTCTACCAGTTTGGAATCTTCTGATGAAGCTGTGAAGATCCAAAAAAAGAAAACACAAAAAGTGAGAAACACACGATATTGAAGAACAAAGTTATAGAAGATTTAGAAGCTAATTATGAAGAAAGAAGTTCCTAATAGAAGATTAATAAGACAATTATGAAGAAAGAAGTTCCTCATAGAAGATTTTAAAGACAATTTTAAGAAATAGGTTCCTTAAGAAGTATTTGAAGACGATTGAAGATAGAAGTTACTTATAGAAGATTTAGAAGACAAATTATAGAAGAGAGAAGTTCCTAGAAGATCGACGCAGTTCCTGTGTTCTCCAGGATCATCCAGTTCCAGTGTTGTACAGGATCATCTAGTTTCAGTAGTGTCCAGGAAAGAAAAAAGCAAGAAAACTGAAATATTGGTTGCAGCCCTTGCGGTGTTCATCAACTTTATGGCCACGTTACTCTACGTATCACTTTTTGTTTAAATACAATCATATTTAAGGTATTTCTTATACATACATATACATAATTTTAGGGTTTTTAATGCATTAGGTTCGATCCCTTATTTTGAATATTATCATAGTGTTTAAATCATTTATAATGGGACTTTATAGAACAAGTAATAAATACTTTTCTATCAGTATCAAAAATGCTGATAGAAAAGTATACAAAATTTATTTTTCTATGTAACCTCCCTCTACTTCAATGCACTTCTTATATTTATGACTAGCTTTTTACCCGCGGCTTCGCTCGCATGGGCTTCCGTTGAGGAACATCGTTAATACTGTTCCATACCAAAATCAGTAAAGTTGGATCCCTTGTAGAGTCGCCTCGTTGTCACGTTTGTTAGTCAGGTGATATTTTTTGAATTCTTAGAGATTATTAGACTTAACTTAAAATTGCATTAATATCATACGTCTAGCAACCCCTGTCACTTTTTATATCGGTCATGACTTCCGAGGTATCTATACGTCTTCTATTAATGTACGGCAGAGTGTTTATTTGCGATATTTGTTTTATAATATCATTGGCCTATTGAATATTGGTTGGCACTATAAAATAGTTGCTTTTATTTTTACTAATTCATCAAATAGAGATAAAAACTTACATCGGATAACTTAATACCAGAGGAAGTTAGTGAAATTATTGCTATATACTAAAAAGTTTGTCTTTTAATCAGAGTTTTGTATACACAGTATCCATTATAAAAGTTTAGCTATTATTATATTTTGCTAAAGGTGGCAATTACGGTAAATCATCCCGATAATGGCTGGATATTTTAAGTTTTTGATCCTGCAAGAATAAGTTTTCAATAATATTATATTTAATCTTATCAGTTAGTTATTATTAGTTTATTTCGCAGTAAATTGATGGCGATAATTTCAGATTAAAACTATGATAGCCAAAACTCTCAAGTTATGTAAATGTAGCCAGATCGTAGAATTGATCATATTATCATGAAGTGCTGGACCACTTCAAATATCGCAATCATATCATAATAGCCTATTATTACTGACCATCTCTCCATAGTATAAAACAAAGTCTCGCTAAGACTTACCGATTTTGATGATTTTTTTGTGTATTTAAGTGGGTCCCTGTACGGTTTCGATTTACAAATTGGTTTAGATTTTATATCCGGTAGGTGGTGCTGTTACAGATATCCCGGAATCACCCATGCTAAGCTCTGGTGAATCTTTAGTATCCTATAAATGTCAACGTTTGTCAATTTTATTCTCAATCTACAATTGAATCTACGAAGTCAATTCTCGTTTCGCCATAATATCATAAGAAAGCACCATCTAGTAATATCAGCGACAGTAGATTGATATGCTTCTGGGTGATCCTTGGGCTACCTCAAAGCCGATTATTAAGCATCTATTATTCAAATGTTCGCGATAGGGCATAGAGTTATGTGGATTCTGTTAAAAAGTGTGCTATCGCCGGCGCTAGCGGTGAATGGTGAAACTATTTTACGATATCTGTTAGAATATTATGGAAAAGCAATGTTGGGTTTAGTAGTCAACATATGGTCAACAGACAGTGTTAAATTTCACAAAATGCCACAATTTCATGTAATGATTGAATATTCATGATAAAATCATTTTTACGACACCACACGACAACAAAAATATCCTAAAAAAGATAAGTGTAATGAGTTCAATAATAGCAGGCAAATTAATCAGTTCATTATTATATATTAGTAATTAAACTAAAAACATCTGAATTTTCATAGATTTCACTATTATCTATTTAAATTATTACTATTAAAATGAAAGAATGAAAAACTTTAAATAAATCTTAGAAGTTTCAGTTTCATTTAATAAAGTATAAATGTAAGTTATTTATTTTATTTAATTTTATACTAAGTAACTAATAACTGATGGCTAAATATGCTACTTTTTACTTTTTATGAAAGATGACGCTGTTTCGGAAACGTATAATGTAGATCGTTGCCGTAGTTTCAAATTATTACAGTTAAAACAAATTTTAAACTTTAATTATAAATGTTGTATTCGTTTTAAAAAAAACAATACGTTATCCCGCTCATAACTAACAGTATCATACATGGTAGAAAATTAACTTCCAAAGAAAGGAAAATATTTAACTCTCCTTTTTCAAGTTCCGTAATCGAATAAAAAGTAGCCTATAAGTAGCCCCGGGTCGTGTGCGTTTGTGGCGATCTGTTCAGTAGTTTTTGCGTGAATCTTTAATACACGGACAGACAGACAGATAGACAGACAGACAAAAATTCTAAAACCCAGTAATTTGGCTTCAGTATCCTTCATTTAGTCCCATGGACTTGTATTTTCCAGGAAATATTAGAATTACAGACACGACTGTTCTACAGATTTATTTTATATAAAGAGTATAGATAAAGGGCTTATAACCTAGTGAAAAAATATTCGCCATCGTTGCCTTCGAAATGCTCCTATACCGCCTATTCATTTTTTCGTCACTCGAAAATCTTTGTCCGCTAAAGGCTTTCTTCAAATTGGAAAATAAGTAAAAATCGCTGGGGACTAGGTATAGACTACAATACGGTGGGAGATTGAATTCTTCAAATCCGGTTTTGTATTGAACACTACTTCCAACTCCCGTAGTGTGCACGGGCAGATTGTCCTGCAAAAACAGGACTCCTTTCGCCAGTCTCCTCTTTTTTGACAAGCACTTGATGCGCTTTTGTCAAAAATGCAGCGTAATAGTCCCCGTTCATTGTAAAATTATTAAGACGGTATACAAATAATGACATTGCTTCACAGCCCCAAAAACAGTAGCCATGAGCTTGGATGCCGATCGCTTTTAAATTCCGTGGCGGCTTTTCTTCCTTTTCAATCCACTGCATTGACTCTTGTTTTGTTGTTAAATTGACGCAGCTTTTGCATGTGCAAATGAGTATGCAAAATATCGCCGAATCGTTCCTTGCTAATCCCTATGGCTTCAGATATCTGCCAACACTTGATTGACGAAGATCCAGACTCCCCAAAAACTGTCGACATCTCTTGAAAAATACCATCGGCGCTTTGTTCTTCTTTGAGATGATATGATAGCTCTGTATTCCAAATTCGTACAATTCGCTGATGACTAAGATATGATGATGTTTACGGATTAATTACTAAAAGCGTAATGATGCCAATTATGTAAAACTTTGTGGGTATTCGCAAATTAATAACATACAGTGCAAGGCAATTATGATACTTGAAGCTACTTAGGCTCAAACTTTTCAGCCGCCCCTAGTAGGTACATACAAACTTATTTACGCCTTTATGGATCTTACACCCCGTGAGCGTGACCTTGAACGGATCGGCAAGTTAGATCCAGTGTGAATAAAATGCTTTGCAGATTGTATTACACGGCAAGACCTAAGGTCCGCCATTTCCGAGAATGACAGCCTAGGACGAACTCGAAAGAAAGCTATACATTGCGCACCCGATTACAAATTAAGTTATGTGCAGAAAAAATCCAGGAATTCCGATGCAAAATAGACATCAACAACTCAGGGCCAGCGTGACAATTCTATTTGTTGTGGTAATCAACTAATAAATTCAAAATATGATCTTTATGCTGTAAAGCTATAGGCTGTCGTTGATCGAAACTCAAATGTGGGTTGGACAAGCGCCCACCTACTCTAATAATCCCATTTTGCAAAAATGTCTTTACGCCTGGAAAAGCGCGATTACAAGGCTTGCATGATTCTAATATTGTAATTTCATCGGCAAAGTGCACGCGTTGAAGCTCACGAAATATTAATAACTCGGCATAACTATAATCGAACGCACCGATATACGGACATCGCGGTAGAAGCTTTACAAATCGACAAACGTAAATTACGATACGCAATATAAACTGCACATAAACAATTGATACTACAAAAACGAATAAATACTACCCAATCACTTCCAAACTACAAAGGCTTAATATTGTAACGATAAAAAATGATTTAAATATCACACAGCGGCAGCGTCAGCGCACTGCTGTGTCGTTACTAACCTATACATTTATATGAAACACTAATAAGCTAAATAAACGCTATGAGCCAAATATTAATTTACAAATCTACTAGAGATAAACCGAATTCAAATCACACAAAATTATATAATCGTAAGTATGCAATGTCTAGAGCGAATCGAAACTATTAATAATTTAAAAGAGGTGAAGTTATACGACGAACGCTTCGGAATAAAAGTGCTTGTGGCCTATTGCTCGTGAAGCCTCCTCACTTATTTCAATAAAGCGGATAGGTCTGCTTGCAGCTTGACCTCTCTCTCTTGCAAGCACTTTATTTCACTCCACCAAGCAAGATCGGCCTCAGCAGGTCCATCCCGTCGCCTCCAACGCGGCACGCTTTCTGCTGCAGCTGCTAGGCGTCTCCATGCACCGTGACAGCGACCTAGCTCCACACCGCGCGCACTTCCGCTGACGACATCGATTCGAGTCCCGTGTCGCTGTCAATCACTTTCACATGACTACTTTCCTGAGCGGGGGCAGTTTGCAACGAGATGTGATAATTTATCAAGCGCCATGTAGGTAGGTGTGGAACTCTTCCATAGTAACAAAGTAAACGAGTTAGTGTATTTATGTAATCTATATTATACGACTTGATTGATGAGGTGGAGTACCTTGAAGGGGAGGCCTATGTTCAGCAGTGGACTTGTGAAGGCCTGTAATGATGATGATTATACGACTTTGAAAGAATTTTGAATGCGTTATTTGTACCGTACACTAACCAAATCAAACAAACACTTATGCAAGAATGCACTATATATACATTTTTATAAGGCTACGAATTGCGGAATTAGGTAAACAGAAAACTGCAGCGGGTCAAACTAAATTAAATAAGCGTCTAATTACTTAAAGTATATGCGTGTGTAGCTACAAAGAAATTTCAACTATTAGCAATTTTAAATTCAACAATACGGCGTAACGTCCCAGTTAGTGCTAAGCGAAGCAAAATCTATCTAGTGCCAACAAACTAGGGTGCATTGTCCAAGGAACTGGTTCAGCAGTTCGACTCGATCAGGCCACAGGACGCCAGTTCTAAATCCTGCTTAACTGGACCTGAAAATGGTCGCGCTACTGACTAAATTTATATCCGGAATGAAGGTCCAGAAAATGTTGGAGCCAATTGTCCTGATTCTAATCCGGTTCAAAGTAACCTGAAAATGGTGACGCTAATGGTTCTTGTGTTCGATTCCCCGGTCGGGCCAAAACCAATTATGCGAGATCAATTATATGTAGACTATATGCGTGGTTCTCTATAACCAAACAAGATGGCTGATGTGGCATATGGCAGGCTTGGGCAACGCAATCGCTATTACCTAATCTATTATCTAGCCGGTGCCTCGTGCGGGAATTAAACTTGAGCTGCTAGGAGAAAGGGGATACGGTAAAGGAAAACAAAAGAACGGCTCAAGAGAATTTAGATGGAAGCACTTACCGGGGTGGGTTTCTTTTAGCGGCCTCGAGCACGATGCCCCTGGTGTTGCGACTGCGTTCTAAGAGACGGTGCGCGACTAAAAATTGCACTTATGCGAAGCGGTTACTTCTATATTGTTCTGTGGCTGACTGCCACAGGTGTAATGACATCAAGCGTCTATCTTCAAATGCGATACAAGAGAGCGAGCGGTAGCAGCAGACGTCCTTTTATTGGTCGGCCATCTTCACTTCATCTCGACGGGGCGCGTTTCTTTATTGGCCGAAAAGATGACACCACATTCTAGCTCCCTCCCCCGCCATTTTAGTGTGTGTGAAAGTTTTTCCGCGCAACCAGGTAGAGAGCTAATAATAATTATTACGGGCTTCGTCCTCAGTGATGACAACACCCCTGTAGCTTCTATGTTTAGATGTTGCAGGTGTCCATGGGCTGCAACAGCCACGTACAATCAGGTGGGCTGTTAGTTCTATAGAGTCAGAGTGACAAACGAGCACACAATCCATCTGATGGTGTGGACCTTTTTGACGTGACAACGTCTTATAAATTGGTTTGCCGGGTGACACTTCAAGAACCTGCGTTACGCTCCGCTCACGTTATGCGCTCACAATGAGAGCGAGTGAGAGGCACGCGTCCCTTCCACTCGGGCATGGTTAGCCCGCCTAAGAGCGAGAGAGACAGACATAATTACCACTCAAAGTCGTTGTCACGTAAAACTTTCGCCCGTATACCGACTTTACAGGCAACCAATATTTTTATCGTGAATTATGAATCAAAATGCAGATACTTTGTCACCATGAGTACTGAAATAGAATGCCTCGTTTTCAGTGAAAAATAGGCCCCGGTTCTTTAAACTCACCACACGAAACACAGCAGCCATAATAGCTATATTATTAGCAGTGTGGCTCAAGCAGATTCAAAACCGAATATTCCCTACTATAGGACAATCTCCTGTTTCGTGGAGGGCGACGTCTACCTTGGTCAAGCCAACCCATTCGTGCTGCAACTATAATAAAGCTGCAGTGTAACTCACCACGTATAAACACTTCAATTTTATTCGCTTTACACTTTTTTATGAACAAAATAATAATAAGGTAATCTCGCCTGATAACTAATAATAGCAAAAAGTCACAAATGAAAAATCGATTTAATATTTACTACTCAATTACCCGACTGTCACTGTTATTCCTCTTACATAAGTAGTATAGAAAGCACACGTTCGGCCGAGGCTGCTTGTCTCGCAATACTTGCTTGACATGCTGGAACTCGGTGGTCATGTGCTTTCTGTCACATATCCTTTGTACTCTCTAAAACAAATATTTTCTAATGGTAAAATTTTGAAACAGTCACCTTCGTGCCACTTGTATAATTTTGGATTTACAGGAGCGATTAGAATTTAAGTTACAAATAAGTGTAGAATTAAAAACAAGTAAAATATGTTAAATAAACGGGAAAAAACCGTAAAATTATTTATATGTAATGTCCAGTGTTTGAGTAAAAAGAATCATCACTGTAGTTCTGTGAGGGTTCCATTTTTTCCTTTTCAGGTACTGAGCCCTGAAAACACATCGTGTAAGATAAACGTTTAGTAGACAATACTGGCACCATATATTAGAATGTTAGCCGTAAAGTTATAGAGATATTAAGTTATACGAGAAGAAGTCATGTAAGTAATAGTTTACTAAAGTTACAAAGTTAGACAGATACTCTCTCGCTTGAAGCTCGATAGGGTTTAAAGTTAGTTATTCTATATCTGCAATAGCTGACAAGCGACCTACAATTCCGTAGTCATGTCTACACAAAAATGTGCGGTGTTGACCGCACGCAATCGAAGATGCGATGTAATTCGAAAAAAGTGTTGTATAACATTTTTACTATAGCTTCTTACGTACAATGTTGTACATTAAATGAAACAAGTCATCCGTAAAATTAGTTTCATTTAATTTAGTTTCTTTCGCTGTAATAAATTTGTTTACTTTATAATTTATACTCTATATGGCAGTAGTTCAAAATCTCAGCGCTCTCTGCAAATTCCACAGTTTGCAAGCAAACTAGGTTCTATCCCCGCCGGCACCTTATTTAAATTGCTGTCATTCGGCGATAACACATTGTAAAGAAACCTGAATGTCTGAGTAATAAAATATTTCGAGTTTTTTTTTAGAAGTCCACCTTCCGCCTTATGGTAAGTGAATTCAGTGGCCCTTAGACATCCCCATCATACTCGTATATCCTTCTCTGTTATCCTCTGTCTATTCCTCTGGTTCCTGTGTTCCATAGACATCTACATCTATTCTCGATTACGAATCCAAATGCAGATGCGTTGCACCCCTAAGGACTAAGATTGAATGGCTCGTTTCCTGTACAAAGAGTCTCCGGTTTTCTACGCTTATCCTAGGAAACACATCAGCATTAAGCTGCCACATTACTGTGAGAGTGTACATCTGTGAGAGCATGATTCTACCTCGGTCGAGCCGAATCATTCGTCCTACAAATTTAATATATTATGTAGCTGCAGCGTGGCTGTACCACTTGAAAAAGGTATGTCAAGTTTGCAAATAAGTGCAGTGAGTCTATTCCTCCATAACCCCTCAGATATGAGAAGAGGCCTATATAATTCTGAAGTGGAACATATAAAGTTTGTAAATTATATCTATATCTGTACAATTCTTCTGTTCCTGTGTATAAGACTGAGCTCTTCCTAAAAGGCTGGACAGATTTTGATGAATTTTGTGTTTTTGTTTACGTCAACTCGAGAATGGTTTAGATTTACAAATAGACCCGGTAGGTGGCGCTGGTGCCAAGTGCAAATCACGCGTGCGGATCTGTAGTTTTAATATTTAAATAGTTTATTTTTATTAGATTAATATTTTTTATGTTATGAACGACGCAGGAGTTCAAGTTTAAGTTGGAAAGTTCCATCACAAAGCTGAAAGTTTTGAGATATGATCTGGGCATGACAATTGTGTACTAGCTCGTTATTAAGAATATACCGATGAACTGTATACTTGTATAGAAATGGTTAAGGCAATCAGCTTAAACAAATAAGACAAAAACTCAGTTTTAGAGTAAAAGTTAGTAAAGTTACAGTTTTTGTACGTACCAGAGCTGGGCAAAGGCTTCAACTTATTTCTGAGAGGGTTATTTATGGAATCATTTGTCCGCCGTACCGTTAAGTGGCGGTGTAAGAATATCCACTACCCCATATCAACCTGTGGTTGCCCTAAGAAGGGACAGGAGGGAAACAAATCAGGAGATCACGGCGGAGCAGGAGCAGGAGGCAACAGCGTCTTCCTAATAACGATTAAAAATAAAAAAAGTTCTGTTGTAAGGTACTCAGTCTTAGATGCATTTACACGCAGTCCAAAAGTCGCGGCTTCGGTCTCCAGCGTTAGACAGTGGTCCGCACTCCTGTTTATTGATCTGCTGGTAATAACAATATCATCAGCATACGCAGCGAGTTGAGTGGTGTTGTAGTCAATCAGGCTATTGATGTTCAATTTACGTGTGGCATCCTCAAGTGCCAAATTGAAGACTATAGACGATAGTGCATCTCTTTGTTTCACTCCCGAACGGATATCAAAAGGCTCGGACAGTTCATTCTGTATGACTACAACAGTTTTAGAGTGCTTTAACGTGGCTTTGACAAGCCTAACCAATTTGCTGGACACATCTAAATGTAATATGCTGAAGAGTATTTGTGTACGGTTCACGCTGTCAAATATCTGCTTGAAATCCACAAAAATATGATGCAAGTTAATGTTGTATTCATACGCCTTTTCCAGTGTTTGCCGCAGGAGGTGAATCTGGTCCACAGTAGAGCGATTAGGTTGGAACCCACATTGGTACTCTCCCAGTATCTCCTCAGCATAACCACAGAGCCTCCTGTAAATGACTCTTGACAAAACTATATAAGCCACTGTAATACCTCTGTAATTGCTACAAATACTTTTATTCCCTTTCTTGAATATCGGTTCAATAAACAATACCTGAATTCAACTCTTCGGGTCGTTCTTCCTCTCATATCAAGTAATAGTCCTTGCATTCTTTCCTCGATCCCTTCGCCTCTTTTGAGTAGCTCTGAGGTGATAGTATCAAGCCCTGGTGCCTTGTTGTTCTTCAGACTACGAATGGTTTCATGGATTTTCTCGTGGGTGGTTCTAGTCGTTTCTCAACGTCGAAAAAGATGGATTCTTTATCTGTTGCTGCATTTTATATGTTTAGGATTTCGCTAGTGTCTCCGCCATCTCCTAAGCACGTCTGCTTTTTTTCCGTGATTAGACTCCCAGTCGTGTCTTGGCATGCATTGGTTTTGGGTTGGTATCCTTTACAAAGGCTGTTTATTTCCCTTTAGAAGGGGAGTGTAAAATAACGAACTCTCAGGTCTTCCATTCTCTTGAATCGCTCTCATTCTGCGTTCGTTTTTTTGCGTCTCGCTAATTTCCTACATTTGTTTCTCTCAGCCTTATAAAGTTCTTCGTTTCTTAAACTGTTGTTTTGTAGATATCTAAGCTGCATTTCATTCTTTTTAGTAAGTACTTGCATATATTCTTCATCCAACCATTCTATATTTCTTGTACACTTTGCCTTTCTAATAGTATTTTTGGCTGACTCTGTCACCGCTGTTTTTACGTTTTGCCACTCCTCATTAATGTTGTCAGACGGGACATATTTAGTAAGTGGTCTACCTAATCCTTGTTCGTACATGTTTCGTTAGTAGCATTTTTTAGCTCGTCGATATCCCATTTTATGCGCTTTTCACCTTTAGTGCTCTGAATTTTACAAGTCTTTACTGCTATGATACGTTGGTGCTCTTTTTAGTTAAAAACAGTAAGTACTAGTTTTGTTTCCAAAGTCGATAGGCATCATGTCGGTGTGTTGTGATGGGGCGCCATCCGTATGAATAATGCAACTAGCATTGATGCTTTCTGTTTCTTGCAGTATTGCGTATTGTGATAGATATGTGGATATGTTGCGCAGGTTTAGATGCATCTTATGGTTTTAGTCGATGGAGGTATGTGGGTGCTTATGTCTGCTCGGAAATCAACTAGTCGGTTATTACCACTGTAATTTAAATAAAAAATTTAAAGTCATTAATGGATATAAAATTAGGTAAATCATTTATGTAGTTGACATTAAAATTACCATAAAGGGTGGAAATCGAAATATTTTTAATGGCAACCACTCAGTACAAGGGATACTAAAGCCACCAAAAATAATATAATATTCGCCCTGATATTCGATATCACGGCGAATATTATAATGCTCTTTTTGAGCATTGCAATGCGGAAGATAGCACGAGTGCAAGTTATAAATGTTTTTGAGGTCCCATTAAGCGATAAGGAGACAGATATAATTTCGGCTGCCGAATTTACAACAGGAACAATTATACAATTACATACATAAAATTTTTGATGTACAGTTATTAAGACCCCATCCACATCTTTTATACGTGGTAGAGCCATGCTGCAGTTATATTAGATGTATAGTTGTAGCACGAATGGGTCGGCTCGACCGGGGAAGGACCACGCTCTCACAAAATACCAGCGTGAAATAGTAGCTTAATGCTGCTGTATTTCGTATGGTGAGTGTAGAGAACCGGCGACCCATTTTACTGGAAACGAGGCATTCCATCTTAGTCCTCACGGGTGACAACACATCTGCATTTTGATTCGTAATCGAGGATAGATGTAGATGTCATTGGCCACAGCAACCACTTACCATCAGGTGGACTGTGTGCTCGATTGTCACCCTATCCTATAAAAAAAAATCTTATCACCAACGGTAGCATAGTTTCTATCGCATCTGTAAACACTATATCGAGACTCAAACAATTCCAAATCAAAAACACTTGGTAGTTTCGAGTGAGTGAATGTTTCGGTAATACAAATAACGTTATATTCATTTAAAACAATATTCTTATAGAACATGCTAGTTTTGTACGTAACCCTCTGACGTTTTGGTAATAAATTCGCAATTTATTATCTATTTTTTTATAGGATAGGGTGACAAATGAGCACACAGTCCACCTTATGGTAAGTGGTTGCTGTGGCCCACAGACATCTACATCTATCCTCGATTACAAATCAAAATGCAGATGCGTTGTTACCCATGAGGACTATGATGGAATGCCTCGTTTAATTTTGTAATATGCAAAAATTTGTATTTTTTTATTATTCTGTAAATATAAATAAATAAAAGTTCCTATTTTTCTTCGAATAAATCATTCGTGGAGTTAATATGTAGCACAGGACTACTTTCACTTTGACGCACCATAATAGTACATTTTTTTACCTACACGAATTTGTTAATTGCAGTCTTTAGCTTTAGCTTTTGCCTTTTGAAGCAGTAGTTTATTAGCTGTAATTAAATGATCGTTGAAGAAGACATAAGAGTTGTTGCCTGAAAATCCGATATCACTAGCTTTCCAGTTTTTCAGCTGACGTACCCTGCAGAGACTCTTATCCTTGTAGTAACGAGACATGAAACGCACAATTATAGGGGTGATCCAAAAGTAATGATAATGAAAATAAAACACGGTAATTAAAGTTAAAGTAATAATTTATTTTTCTACATAGTCTCCTAACAAATCAATAATTTTAGTCCATCTTTTTTCTAAACCCAGGATTCCCTTTGAAAAAAATTCTTTGTCTTGACCCTCCCAAAACGCTTCAACAGCGGCCATTATTTCGCTATCGTCTTAGAATTTCTTGCCTCGGAGGCGTTCCTTGAGCCGAGGAAAGAGGTAGAAGTCACTAGGAGCTAGATCTGGCGAATAGGGAGGGTGTTTGAGCAGTTCGAAACCCGTTTCTTGAATGGCAGCCATCGCAACTGCGGCTTTGTGAGCCGGTGCGTTGTCTTGGTGAAACAGCTTTCCAGGTCGCAGTTTGACGCGTCTTTTTTCCTTAATGGCCTCCCGTAATCTTCTTATTTGGTCTGCGTAGTAAGAGCCCGTAATAGTGGCTCCCTTTTCAAAACATACCACCATAATTATGCCTCCCAAAGAGCGTCCCAAAAAACAGATGCCATAACCTTTCCCGCCGAACTTGAAACTTTGAATTTCTTTGGCGTCGGTGAGGAGGCTCGCTTCCAAGTCATCGATTGTTGTTTCGTTTCAAGATCCAAATGGTGGATCCAGGTCGCCCATAGTCACAAAAAGGAACAAAAAATTTTCTTGATCTGCTTGGAACTTTTCGGGATTGACCCTCGAAATGTCAACTCGATTTTTCTTTTGCTCGTCGGTTAACATTCTGGGTACCCAACGCGCAGAGACCTTTTTCATATGCAACTCGTTCGCAAGGATTCTTTGAATGCTGCCATATGAGATCCCTGTGACCTCAGCTACATGCCTGATGGTCACTCTTCGATCTGCCAACACATCTTCGACTTTTTTCACGTTGTCTTCAGTGAGGGACGTGGATGGGGGTTCTTCACGATGTTCATCTTCAGTGGATGTTCTGCCCAGTTTAAACTCCTTGGCCCAGCGTGCAACTGTAGAATATGGAGGAGCAGAGTCCCCCAATGTTTCCACTAAGTCACTGTGTATGTCTTTTCAAGACATTTTTTCCAAACAGAGGTACTTGATGACAGCTCTAATTTCGTTTTTCCCCATGTTGATGTTATCTCTTTGACAGTTCGTATTGAAATGAATGTATCTCCCGGAAATCGTGATCTATTTATATGATTTTTTTAGGCTGACGTAGTGAGTATATAAGCAAGCAAAAATATTTTTTTTGGATTTTTATGCGGACCTGAAGTAATCGATTATCATTACTTTTGTATCACCCTCGTATATTATCTTTTGTTAAAGACGCAACACGGGTTACAAAATCCATATCAGTGGGGGCGTTAATCCATATCAGTGGGGGGGGGGGAAGACCCAAATAGAATCTTACACAAAAAGGTAAGATATTAAATAATTCATAAGGAATTCCCCTTATCGGGTAATTTCTCCAAGCGGATTATTTATGTTGATACAAAATTTATCTTTACAATTATGTGATAAGATAAGTCCGGTAAACTTCCTGACTCCGGGCTGCTCAAATCCAATGACTGCTTAGTTGGCTCGACCTGGGAACTCATGATCAGCAGTTGCACTTGCTAGTGATGAAAATGGTGGCCCCGCCTGAGTTTTGAATTTTCTACCCGCAACGTTGTATACTCTCCAGACTTTGCACTCGATTATTCTAACAATTTAGGATTGATCGAATATTTCACATTCATGTAGATCATTTTATCTACTTAAAAATGTATTCGTCGACAAGAATTGGATGTCTTTTAATTTAAAAGAGTATTAAAAAAAATAAAAGTAAGGAGGATATTGTTAATCTAAATATGTGCATTTATTCATGCCCGGATATCCACTTGCAATCAGTTGAAATAGTACCAAAGCACTGGTTTATAATAGTTTAAAAAATTTACACCATGGCAACATTAATAAACAAAAGACGAATTATGCTTTTCAAGATTAGAGTATTTGTAAGTAAGCTATAAAGTGCACATTAGCGAGTATAAACTGTAAGCATGGGTATGAACAGTCTTGAAATGGCAAGGACGATATTTTTAGTCACGAAAGGTTACGTGCGGTAATTGTTTCTCGCGACGGTATTTATTTAAAATTTATGTTACAACGGTGAAATATGCAGTGCTAAGCTGTCAAAAGGTTACTTAACTTACTTGACGAAATATTAGTAATATTACAGTAAGTAAAAACTGATTTAAAAAAAATTCTTTAGTGTCAAAGGGTAGTACCGTAGAATTTTTTAAAAAAATCCGAGTCGTTATTCGGAAGACGCTGCTGCTCATCTCTGATGCGTTTCTGTCCGCCACCTTTTACGAGACACCCACGGGATGA
Organism: Parnassius apollo; assembly: GCA_907164705.1. Taxonomy (NCBI): domain Eukaryota; kingdom Metazoa; phylum Arthropoda; class Insecta; order Lepidoptera; family Papilionidae; genus Parnassius; species Parnassius apollo. The sequence continues at coordinate 21,337 of CAJQZP010001434.1, forward strand.
TATGGGTTTGAATATTTTTACATCGCCACTACACAGTTTTATAAATTCATTCCTGTGTTTTATTGACATGCGAAAAGGCACAACATATTTACTTGCTTATCTAATATATATTTAATATAGTACGTGAGCGCAATATGGCCATCCGGTTAATATGGTCACTTTCCCATAAATTAAAAAACTACAGTCTTTTTTGCATAGATGACTGTGATACGATAGCACTTCATCAGTAAATCAAATATTAAAGGCTCAAAAGGGCGCTGCTTCATCGACACCATTTTGACATTTGACATTATAGTAAAAATTTTAGGCGAGTTTAGTTTTGTGTAGTGTAGTTAGATTTTTAGATAGATTTTTCGAAAAATTCCTAATTATTTCCAAAGCTTGTTTGTTTCTTTCCTTAATATATTAGTTATAGTACAAAACTTTGTGTTTTTGTCTCTATCCTCCTCTTAGTTTTGGTTTTATAAAGCGGCAAAGTTTAAGGTGACCAAATATCCTCACGTAACTTACTTACCTATTACTTTCATTAATTATAATTAAGGATAAAATTATTATAAACTAAATTAAATTCACGTCATGGCTCATCACTATTCAACCGCTTCATCTATGTGTGTTCATTTATGTCATCTATAAGAAATCTGCTTTCGCTTAACATAACGAGCAAGCGTTACGTGCAGCCTATAGCTGGCTTATAAACATGCTAAAGTTGTAACTTTGATTTTGAAGGCAAATAACTACAACATTAAAATTAAAAAAAGCTCCTTTAACATTTATATTATCATAATATAATGCACTATAGAAATACTACAAAATCTATGTTCAAAATTTAATTCAAATGAACAGCTCAGTGAAATGAGATATTAACTTATGAAGTATAAATAATAATAATAATGTCCTCCAGACAGAATTTCGGCCACGGCGGCCTGCCCCAACGGAGGCTAGCCATCAGCGCAGGACAGGATTATAGTGCCCAAGCGTATGCGCAAGCACCCTCCATTCCCTCACTCTCATAACCCCATGGGACGGTAAACCGACACGACCGAAGAGAGATCAAGCACAGGACCAACGGCTTTATGTGCTTTCCGAGGCACAGGGGGTGAGACACCGCCAACTTCCTGACTCCAGGCAGCTACTGAAAATTACTTGACAGAAAAACTCAATAATTGATTTTCTGGCCCAACCCGGGATTAGAACCCAGGACCTAATGATCGGTAGTCGCACTACTACAACCACTAGACCAACGAGGCAGTCAGCAAGCAAGCAGCAATTATAAATATGATTATCATAACATTGTTATCAGTAAGTGCCTAATTTTTAGCGGTATATATAAGTGTTTTTTTTTAAAAAACTGATGCAGTAGCGACGGACGGAGATAAAATGAGTTCCCTATTCGTAGTTTTCTTGGCTATATGCGTTGCAGGTGTCTCGGGTAAGTTGCGTGCTACTTTATTTATATTTTTATTTTTATAATAACTATATGAGCATGCCCTGATTTACAGTGATCCCAACATCTAGATTTATAATAATATGTTATTTTAGTTTAATGATTTGTGCAAAATTTTTCAGCAACTAAGAACTAGACGGCCTTTTTATATAAAACTGAAGTGACACATGAATTTATTTTCAAGATTTCGTTGCAACAGCAATATGAAGAACAATATGTAAATGGAATTATCAAAATTATTGAGTAAAATAAAGAACCAACGCATGACTACATCTTAAAACATATTATTAATTGAAATTGTTAGAACTTAATTTATTTGTGTCCGTATAATGAAATAAACAGATTTAGTTTTAACAACTTCAATATACTAATAGATTTCCGCAAAGTAATGCCTGATTCTTTTAATTATATTATTAATTCTAAATCATTACTTGTATTTCTTGAGATTTTTTCTTTCATCGTAGATTAGTCCCAAAATAAAACCAGTAAATATTTATAATCACGTAATCGAAAATAGCCTCGAGTTTCGTTATATAATCAAATTCTTACCAAAATGTGACTTAAGAGAGATATTAAACGAATAGAATGTATATGATAATATAGTTTCTAAGTATAGCTCGATTCGTATTGTTATCCCATTGAACTGAGTTAGGAAAATAGTGTGTATTTCAATCGTAAATTATAAAAAAACCCGTCCTGTGTGGAGATGGCTAGTCTCCGGTGATAATAGCGTCCGTGATTGAAGTTCGGTTTGAAGGACCTTACCTAATAGAGGTGGTAAATATGTAATCGCGTTAAATATCATATTTCAATTAAAATTAAAATCACCACATACCTTTCTTCATTTTATTATATTGCTATTAGTAGCCTTTTCTTGTTATAATTTTTTGCACTTCTAATTTGCAAGTTTTATAATATATTGTTTAAAATTTCTGTTAATTAACAACGGCTCTTATAACAAAATTTAAAGCAATCCTATAACAAAATTAAAATTGGTACAAATGTAACTGTTTGATTTGACATTTAACCCACTTGATTTAAAAATGTCATTTATATTACGAAAATTAGAAACTAGAGATAACCGTCATTAAAATTAGCTCACGATTCGTATGTACATATATTTTTCACTATAGAAGTTGCACTAGTTTGGCCATAACAACATGAAAAATAAATTATAAACCGAATAGTCAAAGTTATTGTAAATTAAAGAACCGATGAATGATTACATTTTAGTAAATATTGATACGTTTGTAATATTACTCGTACTTCTTGAGATTTATTAGCTGAAGTTTATTTTCTTTTTTCTTCACTTATAGTCCACATAATAGAAAATGAAAACTGCAGCACACGTATACACCTAAAACAATAAAGGCTACTCTATGTCAATAAGAAATAGTAAATCGCAAAATAAAACTCTTAAAATGCAGTGCAACTTATGACAGTCTAAATTAAATTATAATATGTTTCAGCTGCGCCCGAGAAGCAACAAAGGATTGTCGGTGGATCCGTTACAATAATTGAGAAATATCCTTTTGCTGCATCTTTATTGTACTCGAGGAATTTATTCATCTATAGGCAAGCTTGTGGTGGTTCCATTATCAGCAGTAGATCAATCCTTACAGCGGCTCATTGTGTGGAGTACGTTTATTAATTGCCTTACGATTCTTTTAGATTAAAGATTCATTAAAAAATACTGATGTTATAACTTTTCTCCGCAGCGGTGACACACGTGACAGATGGCGTATACGTGTTGGTTCCACGTTTGCCAACAGGGGTGGTACAGTTCACAACCCTTATCGGCTCATCATCCACCCTAACTACAACAATCGCACGCATGACAGCGATGTCGCTTTAATGCTTACAGCCAGTATCTCTTTCAGCGACCGTGTTCGAGTTGGCACTATGGCTGGTTCCAGCTATATCCTCCATGACAATGAGGCTGTATGGGCTGTTGGATGGGGAACAACTGCGGTAAGATTAAAAATAGCATTAATCGGTTGTCTTCAAAAATTACTTTAAAATACTAGCATTCTTATTAAGGCTTAGACTTTGGTCAATTCAGAAAATCTGTGAAGCGATAAATCGATTAAAGGCATTTTGATAACTATTTTTCATATTTTTTATTGCTAATAAAGATGTAAGCCGCATCTTTTAGTAAAATGTGGTAAATGAAATTAGTATGACCAAATTACAAAAATAACACGAGGCTTCAGTCAGGCTAATCGCAGTCGGAAAGCATATCAGGTCGTGGTCTTTTAGTTGTACACTAAAGAGATTTTGGTTATTTTCAGGTCGGAGGATCTAGTTCTGAGGAACTGCGCCATGTTCAGGTCTGGACTGTCAACCAAGCCACATGCAGAAACCGTTATGCTGAGCTAGGCAAGACTGTTACAGACAACATGTTGTGTTCTGGATGGCTTGATGTCGGCGGCCGTGACCAGTGTCAGGGTGATTCCGGCGGCCCTCTAATTCACGAAATCACACAATCCCACGCAGCTATTGTTGGTGTATGCTCTTGGGGTGAACAGTGCGCTCTCGCCCGATACCCTGGTGTCAACGCTCGCGTTTCGCGCTTCACATCCTGGATCCGATCAAACGCTTAGATTTCGTTTAATTTTTTTATAAATATATTCTATAAACATATAATAATTCTGTGTTTTCATTAAGATATTATTGCTTCATAAGTAATTGCTATTATAAATATTTAATAGATATTCTATTTATTAAAAAATATCATGATATTAATTCTGAGTTGTCAAAATAAAATATAAATTCTTAAAAGAATTTGAGGCTAACGACGACCTATAATTTATATATGAAGTTGTTGGCCTTTGCTAAAACTAACTAAAAAACTTAAATTTGATAGACCACAAATCGTCGTAAAAAACATTGATTCCTACCAAGGACGATACTTGGGCCTATTAAAATTAAATAAAACACCCTAATTTCAATAGAGAACTGGGCACTACTACCTGTAATTCATAAAATTAAAACTAAACCCAAGTATACCACTGCAAAACCTCAGGACACAGTAAGCTAATTCTGCGTAGATTGGAAAAATAGTAATTATATAAATAGTAATTAATTAAAAGCTGAAGGTACTGCGGGTCAACCTTGACATCGGGACGATGTCATCGACTTTAGTCCCCCTATGATAATAGGTGAAATAATAGTAACGCAGCTATGTGCAGCAGAGTTAGATGTGGAACACTCGGATACTGCCATCATTCCACCTTCGAAGCGTTACGTTTAAGGCAAATTCATAACAGGAGAGATCCTTGTCCAGCAGTTATCGGCTATTGGGAAAATAATGGAAACCTATCAAGCTTAATAATATTACCTTGTACTATAGAAATTTTATGAACAAATTTTCTTCTTTATCTATAAAACAAAGACTCAGCTAAGTGCTTTTGCATTTTACGGTGAAACTTTGCTTCTACTAATTTTAATATAACAACACACTTTACCGTAAAATGTTCATAGGATATCGATTTTGCCTATTTTACTCAATGTGACAAAACTACATTCTATTCGTGAACAAGCTTATTAAAACCCGGTAGCGGATAACGTATACATAATACTGTGTTATATTGAAATAAATAAAAATCACTTTTGAAAAGAACTTTATTCTTTAAGTTGCTTACAAATTAATTTTCTGAGATAACACCCATAAAAAATATACAGTCGAATTTAATAGCTGCTCCTTTTTGAAGTCGGTAAAAGAGGTTTTTTTTGTTAGTAGAGAACGCACGCCTGATGGAATTTGTTGAATGCACTGAATTGTGTATTGGCGTCTCAAACCAACAAAGATAGTAGAAAGCGGTCCTAACTTTCTTAACACCTCAAGCTTAATTTTAGTTTTTTATGCCTAATACTTTTGTCCAACAATTTGTCATGATATTTTTATACTATGCTTATAGTTTTGTACACGGTGAAGCCATGTTGCAGCTATATTATGGTTTTAGCAAGAATGAGTCGGCTCGACCGGGGAAGGGCCACGCTCTCACAGAATACCAGCGTATAATAAAAAGTTAATGCTGCTGTGTTTCGTATAGTGAGTGTAGTGAACTGGAAACCCATTTGACTGGATACTGCTATTTTACGCTGGTATTCTGTGAGAGCGTGATCCTTCCCCGGTCGAGCCGACACATTCGTGCTACAACCATGATAGTTGCAGCGTGGCTCTACCAGGTACAAAACTAAGTAGCATTACTCCCCGGCTCGCTAAGTTAGGATCTATTAATGTGGCGGAGGCGGTGGTACCGTCGTTGCTGCGCACGAGGTACAGACGCAAGGCGCGCACGCCCGACGACGAGGAGGAGATGTGGTTCAATGACGAAGACGAGTTCGAAGACGAAGCGCCGCTCGACTCCGCGCAGCCACACGCGCACGCGGACTATGCGCTCGACGCCATTGGTAAAATAGTAGAAAAAAAGTGTGCTCGAATACAGAGACAGTGAATGTACCTAGCAGAGTACTACTCAGTACAACAGTCGCCAGCAAGCCTACGCACACTGATGTTCAGGGTTTCGTAGACTACGACGGCGATTCTGACGAGGAGGAAGAGGGCGGCGGCAGTGGGAGTGGGGGCAGTAGTAGTGGCGGAAGTGTGTCGGATACAAGCGAAGAGCGCGACGCGAAACGGCCCCGCTTAGCGTAGTGTCGACGGTACCACAAGCCCAGGTTTCAAGGAATATAAAGTCTCCTAAAGTCAGTCTCGCTGCACTGTGCATGCCGCCCAGTGAACGAATAAAATGCCGTAAGGAATCCACCTACGTAGACGTTATAAAGCGTTTGCTAAAATACTGTTGCGTGATCCGGCTTGCAGTGGCAACTTCGATTCCTTTCTTTGTTTCCTATTTCAGTTGTCTGTTTTTATGCAACTGTGTTCCCTGCACAGTTTATTTTAAGTTGGCGTAGCTTACATATTTGCATGACCATGGATTAGTTAAAGCTGCTAGGCAGTGATGTACTTCTAGCCGTGTTGTATCCGTTTTTTATGTAAATAAGAAATCACTCAATCACGATATATATATATATATATATATATATATATATATATATATATATATATATATTTGATCTTATTGACATAATAGATAAAACTGAACTGGTTATTTGAATAAAATTTTAATTTGATATTGAAATTAATCACCCATACAATCTGTGTGATGCATCTTTGCCAACGCAGTGGTAGTTTATTGACGCCGTTCTTGAAGAAATCAACTGGACGGGTAAAGAACGGGAGTCTATTGGCGCATAGTCTAGTCAGCACGGCCAACGACGGAGAGCTTCCTACCCCAGCTCTTGTAACTTGGAGACCGTTTGGTGTACGGTATGAGGTCATACGGGGACGAGGGATTGACCGGAGCTGGTTGGAGTCGTGCAAGCTTCTCCATCACTGTGTACAGTTCTTCACAGTTGACAGTCCTACAGTCAAAATTTTATTTTCTATGCAAAGACTTTCCTATTTTTCACTAATATTTAGCACTTTCCCATTTTTTCAATAATTGGGTATTATATATATGTATTATATGTATGATTCATTGATGACAATAGCTCGTTTAGTTGCGAATTTCCCGCGCCTATTTCAATCGTACCTGCACATTCATTTAATGATAAATAATTTTCACTACAATCATCGTTTACTGTTACAAATTTTTGGTTGCATAATTGGCATTTAAACGTAAATTTTGACTCTAAACCTTTTGTGTTTCTCCGATAAGTTGTAGTTCGGTAAAGCTGCAAGCTAATGGACCATGATTTGAAATTTTTATGAAAAGAAGTGGCTGACGTCAATTATTACTCTTCTTATTATTTTTTCATTACTGCCTTTTTCAACCTCACACGATATTTGTAACTGCAAAAAAGAAAACTACGTATAAGTAAGTAAATCAGTAATATAGTATTATGTATGATTCAGACTAAATAAAGGTTCCTAAAAATAGACGTAGATAAAGAAATTGCGTAAAAAATTACTTAAACAAAAATGCAAAAAACTTGTTAATTTAATAGATAGTAGTAACATATTAAAATAATAAGTTTTTTAGGATATTTATGTAAAACATAAAGGTTATATTATGTTCTAACTACGTTCACGCTTGCGCATATAAAACCGCGAAATTTCACTAGTTTTATTATCAAAATAATAATTGACAAAAAGTAAGAAAGTAAGACCCTAAGTTTGCCTTGATTTTACCAACTCAAACTCGTTTTAGAAGATCAAAACATAGAGGGAAAGATATAAGAGATATCAAAACATAGAAGAGAAGAAGAGAGGAGACTATTTTTTATTTAATATGGTTCATCAAATCCGTAAAAATAGTTTAAAATACTCACACAATAAAATTTTGAAGCGCAGGTAAAAACATTTGCACAATTCTGACGTTCACAGACGTTTTACAACTTTTTGCCAGAACCAAAAGTAAGCGCTGCCATGCGACAAAAATCGTACCATAAATAAAATAAAATCTCTAGCTCGAAGGGAGAGGAGCCGTGGTTGCTCAGATGGTTAGCGCTCGCTGAAATTTTCACATTGCGCGAGCAAACCGAGTTCGATTCCCGTCGGCATCAATGAAATTGTAATTGCAATTTTAAGTGTTGATTTACCACGTGCTCAGCGGTGAAGGAAAACATTTTGAGGAAACCTGCATGTCTGAGAAATAAGAAAAAAAAAATGCACGAAGAAGAAGAAAAGAAAAACGCATTGGGGCAGCGCGGTGCATAATTCTTTGCCCTAGGACCCTTTCAGAAATGAGCGGAGGCCTGTGCCCAGGAGTGGGACGTATATAGGCTATAACTTTAAGTTTAACTTTAATTCTAGATCGAATAGCCTACTAATGAAATTCAAATGATCGGTTTAGGCAAAGTAAGGCTAGGTAAGTCAAATAAGGGCATTTTACAGTACTTACTTAGATATCTTTTACCTAATCACAAGCACAAGTGTTGTACCTAATCACAATACCTACTAAAGTATTTTAATTAGGTAAGTACACATTTGTGCATCATAATATCTACAAACCAAAAAATTAAATAAACATACCTTTACATCTTCAACCATTTCAGTTGAATCAAGACAGTTATACTGTATTTCTATTGTTTCTTGACTCAAGTCGCTTACTGCCGTATCGTTATTGTTCGTATTTAGCCTGCAATAAAGAATAAATTATATTAGATCTTGCATGAAAACAAAACGGAATTACTTGTAATAAATCATTTAGATACATATTTTAGCTATATATTTGAAAAGGTTCATATTATTTATAATATGGTAACCACAAATAATATCACATCAAATTTCATAAATTCTGGTTATAATTCCATAAGTCTATGGACTCAAAAGCGCGCCCGACTTACCCATTATCATTTTCAATTATTGGTAAACTTGAATATTTATTTTTGTCGTCAAATTCGCGTTCAGATACTTTTCTTCTCCTCCTAAAATAAAAATATATTATGTAATAACACGTAGGAATTTAACGGAATAAAAGTAAGTGAACTTTGCATAGTACGAGTACATCAAATTACTTACAGAATTTCATTCATCTTTACAGCATTTTGACGTCGTTGACGTTTATTCTTCTTGAATTCAAGCATTTGCACTAATCACACAATAACACAGTCGTAGCGTCTTTTCTTTTTGTAGTAAAAAACACGTAAGCGCATTGGTAGGTACTTAAATAATGTTTGCTGCGAAATACGGAAAGTCAACGACGGCGACAAGCGACACAGCTACCTCGTACGAACTCATACAGCGTAATGCCGCCCGCACTCTGCGCACGCCCCTTTATCGTAGAATTCACACAATTTTTGGAATTATTTAAATTAAAAAAGAAAAACGAACTTAAAAACTTAAGTAAAACGTGGAGAATTTAAGATTTTTTAACTTTAAATTATCTATCTATGTTTGAGTGTAATCCTCAAATGAATTATTGCGTTTAGCAACAGATGCATGTATTCAACGAAGTTCAGTCATTTTTTAAAAGTTGATTTTAAATGTATTTATAGCACATAAAAACAAATTAGAACTGTGGAACGTGATGATAAGATATCGAACATTAATAATGTGCTTTTAGATGTAGTTTATTTTTCATAACTTAACACTTTCGCAACATTTTGGTCAGGGATACACCTTAACTCACCTTATAGGAAGGCAACCTGGGTGACCCGTCACCCCACTACTCGAAAACCGTTTAAATCAGGGACTTAAATACCGGTAAAATACAGTAACGTTATCAAAGCGAATGCGAGATAACGTTATGTTTAAGAGAAACGATATATCAAAACGATATTATGCAAAGCTTTGCATGTGTATAACGTTATAATTACGTTACAATAAATTTGTCAACTAAATGTTTCTAAAATATTGTTGTCACAGAATAATAATGTTATTATTTATTACTCTCTGCCATCTCTTTTACTCGTATGTTCTTTTACTCTCTAAAGCTATAGGTTTTGTGATCGTCTGCGCAGCAATTGAATTATCAACTGAGACATCAGATTTTACAAAAGTACCTACATACAACTCGGATTATCAAATATATTTCTATATTTTTGTACATGTTTCTAATGACGCACTCTACCTTTGCACGGGTGCAATTTTAAAAGATTTTAATTAACTTGCAATGTATGTAACTATGTTTGGGTGGAATCTCGAAAGTTAATTTTCAAGTCAAATAGTCAAGCAGATATCTTCAACCGATTAAGTTGAAAATTTGTTTACACGTTTAACAAGCTGTGTAACGTCATTCTAAATTCAACATGGTGGAACATCTAAAATGGCAGACTTGTTATTTTTAATTTTCTCCTACAATACGGGTATGAAATGAAAGGACTTGTTGAGAATAACTCGAAAAATAAAGTGATGTTACTCTGACTCCAAGATGGCGGCCAACGTTTTTTACGCATTCCTACAATATGGGTATCAAATGAAACGACTTGATGAGAATACGAATGCGAATTAAAAAAAAATAGGATGGTGATCATAAACTGCACTGTCGACAATTCCGTTATATACTTAGGCTTGAAGCTCTTCTCTGCTGGTCAAGCATACGTAATCTTAAGTAGGGTAAAATCATCAGAAGGTCTTCTTATTGAAAAGCTAGACTGCTCGAAATTAACCGGCAAACGACGTTGTCACAATGATGCGTTAAATTAGATGAACAGACTGAGAAACCTGTCCAGCCTTTAACTAAGAATTAAAAAATAAATTAAGAGTAAAATAACTTTTTTAAAAACAAGCTTTTATTTAACCCTAGATCACCAACCTTATTTTACAACGTTTAGGTATTACTAACCTTCGTCGTTTCGGCTACGGCGTGTAAAAGGGAGGCTTCTAATGGTTTATGGAATAAAATATTTATATGTGTTTTACTTATTTATTACAATAATCATTTGTTAACATGTTTATAAGTTTTTTATCTACTAAAATCATATTTTAATTACTTTGACACTCTTTTAATTCAGACCTGAGTTTTTACTCATTTGAACATTTTTGTTTTTTTTTTTAAATGCTTATTTCTTATGAACTAAAAGAATCAAAGACTTAAGAAAGTATTAAAATTAAGTAATAAAATCAACAAAAGAAAGAAACAGTTTAAAAAAAAGTATTAATTAATACATTTGTGACAAATGTCAAGTTTGTATTCGCCACACAAGGATTTGTTGCGCTTGGTGCAACAACTCTTTGTCATTCTTCGTTTTGCACAAATTTTTCTTTTTTTGGCGATAGGAGGACTAACTGCATCTTCTCTTTGATCAGTCTCATGTCGCTGTTTGTCCCGCAGCCCCGTTTGAATTGGCGGAATTTGTAATCTTTTTTGCATGTGTGGCTCGACTAATTTTTGATGCTACTCCGCCCTTAAATTGATCGTAAAACTCGACCGCCGTGGGCTTTTTGGTTAACTCATCAATTGTCTCTTCCTTATCACAAGTCGGCAATAGGAATATTGTCTTTTGCGGCTTTGGCTTGTATGTACTGTTGATGTGCTGTTCTGTCACAGAAAAAATTTCCTCCTCACAATCTGTTTCATATGGCGGATCAGCCTCAAAATGGTCTTCTATCATAATTCCTAATTCTTTATTGCATGACACAAAGTATAAAGTTGGAACAATATATTTACAGGCATAGAGCCCTGTACGGGCGTAGCATATTAAAACAGAGTTTAAATTTTAATTAATATAGAATTCATTATCATTTCATTCAAATTACAATATTTATAGTAGTGTTTATAGTACACAATAAATAAATTATATTATAAAATGTCAGACTAAATAATACTTAAACATTTGTTTTAAAAATTAAATTTCATTAAATATTGTCAACTGATCATTCGTCATTTATATTATGTAAATAAAGTTTAAAAATGTTGATGAAAAATACTGACAATGTCAAATATGTATATAGAAATAAAGAAAATTATCAAATAATTAAAATTGATTTATAATTTATCATTAAAATATTCATTCAAACTGTAATATGTTTTTACAATAAGCATTTTCTTGAGTACTATTTCAAATTTACGACACTGGAGGGCTTTTATTGTATTAGGTAAATGATTGTAAACCCTTATAGCCATGTAGTAGGGACCATTTTTATATAATGTGAGATGTGTGGCAGGAGCAACCAGATTATACCTCGGCGTGTGCCGTAGCGACTGGGTCTATCTTCAAATCGCTGGAAATAATGAGGATTTTTCCTAACAAACCGCCATAATTCAAAAATGTACATGCTCGTTACAGTTAGTAAGTTATATCTGGGGAACAACCTTCGACATGAATCTCTTGGAGCTGCGAATGTGATAATTCTAAAACAGCGTTTTTGGAGCATGGATACCGCGTGTACCTCGGTAGAGTTTCTTCAGAATATGATGCCGTATCTAATCCAGGCAGCTGCGTGGCTGTGGTATGCAGTAAGTGCGCACTGCTCATTAGTATCCTTACGTAGCTCACGCAGGGCATAGCAAAAACTGCTCAACTTACTCACAACTCTTTCTACATGAGTTTTCCATGAAAAAGTTGAGTCTATTATTATCCCGAGAAATGAAAATGTGCGAACTTCCTCAATATTTATACCTTGGTAAGATATAGCGAGCGGGACTTCTGATCTCTGATATGGACGAAACTGCATTATTTTGGTCTTTTCAAAATTTAGTAATAAGCCTAAAACCTCTAATTCATTCACAATTTTTCTAAGGCATTGGGTTATTTTTTCCTGCAAACTACTTAGAATTTTTTGTTTACAAGTAATTATAACTGTCGCGTCATCTGCAAACAAAACGACTCTATGTGGTGCTACTGAAGGAAGTTCGTTGATGTAAATAGAAAACAACAAGCATCCTAGGACACTACCCTGCGGTATAGAACCTGTTACTATTGCAGTGGTTATCAGTTTTCGATATTCATTTATATGTGATAACTGCACGTACTGTTTTCTATTCGCAAGATAAGAAGAGAGCCATTCTTGCGGTTTCCCTCGTATACCTAGCGAATATAGCTTTTCCAGCAAGGGTCCATGCAAAACGCGATCGTATGCTTTGGACATGTCCATAAAAATAGCTATAGCACATCTTCCTTCATTTAGAGCATTCTGAATTTCTAAGATGCAGTAAAATACAGCGGACGTAGTAGAATGATCTTTTCGGAAACCATTCTGATATTTACTAAAAATGCTGTATTTTTCAAAAAAATTATATATTTTATTACAAATTATTTTCTCAAAAATTTTTGAAAGTACAGACATTAATGCAATGGGACGATAATTGGATACAGCAGTTTTATCGCCTTTTTTAAAAATAGGTTTTATCACGGCTAATTTTAGATTTTCCGGAAAAACGCCATCCTTATACGATTGATTTATAAGAAAAGTTAAGGGCTTTACAAACTCATCAACGCAATATATGAGTACAGTAGCTGGGATTTCATCATATCCGCAAGAATTGTTTCTTTTTAGTCCCATTATCGCTCTTTTTACGTCAGCTTCTGTAACACTACTAAGATATAGTGAATTTGGCAAGGATACTCGAGATGACCGCTTATTTAGAGAGGAACAGTTATTTGAACTTATAGTTATATAATAATTATTGAATAAGTTTGCAAATTTACTTGGCGATGTTATATTTAAAACGTCATTACTTAAACAAATGTTTTCATATTTTACACTTTTAACTTTTTTAGTTTTTTCATTTATCATAGCCCACATAGTTTTATATTTATTACGTGACGTTTGCACTCTTTTTATGTAAGATTTTCTTTTTTTCTGTGACTATTATTCTTTTTTAGTATTTTACTGTAGATTTTTATATAAGATTTTAAGGCTTCATTATTATAGTAGTCAGTAAGATAACGTAAGACACGTTTGTTGTAGCAACATTTTTAATGCCCTTTGTTGCCCATCTTGTCTTTTCTTTATTTTGTAATTTATACAATTTTCGTGGAATATGTTCATCTAAAATAGACTTGATTTGGTTCTGAAATTTATTATAGTTTGTATTTATATCACTCATTGGGGTCATTATATTACACCAATTAATTTCATTTAGTTTAATTCTGAATTTTTTTATATTATATTCATCTATTTATGTTCTCTTCCACTGGTATTTGTCCAATTAATGCGTGATGATCTGATAAGTCATAATTTTGTACAAAAGCCGTCATGTATGTATTTTTAGAAATTATAATTTGGTCAATGCATGATTTACTGTTTTGGGTCTCACGTGTAGGGGTTTCTATAAGACAGCGCAACCCGAATGATTTTAAAAGATTGATAAGTCTACGAGATATTTTTGTATCCCTTGTGATGTCTATATTTATATCTCCCGCTATGATAATTTTTTTTATTATGAGCATGTTTGGATAAGTGGTTTAGTAAAGCTTGCATTTGAACGAAAAATGTTTCTATTTCTCTCTCACAGCGATAGATGGCCACAATCAATAAGTTAGATTCAGTAATCTCCAACGCACACAATTCCACGATAAATTCTACTGTGAATAATTGAATGTCTAAACGTTCTTTAGTTTTCATACTTTCTCTAACAAAGATACCAACCCCACCGTGTATATGTTTTTGCCGCAAATACTTCGCACGTATTTTCACGCGTTTCGCACGCGTGTAAAAATTATAGTTAATAGGTAGTAACCAATGTTCACTTACGATTAATATATCTATTTTAACTTCCATTAACAATAAGTTTAAGTCGTCAATTTTATTAGAAAGACATTGAATGTTTTGACACATAATTTTATAGCATTTTGGGGCGAAAGGAAGACTTCTCTGTATCAATTTTATTTTCTTGAAACGTTATTACTTTTAGATCAGAGATATCTTCTATTCGGCGATTTTCACTCAATGTTACATCATCAAATGTTCTTATAAATTCGTTTATGTCATGCAAAATTGTCTTTAATCCGCGTTTATTTAATTTTCCATTATATCCTGAGAACATATGAGTAGAATAGTCTAAATTTTTGTTGGAGTCTAAAATGTAACAATATTCAAAATTAATATTATCAGAGTATAAAAGGTTATTAAAGGTTTCAATTCGTCTATTATAAATATTATAGTGGTAACAAAATTTAAAAGTAGGCAGACATATCAAGATGTTTGTGTGCTGAACGGTCAAAAGAGTTTTCCTTATATTCATAACTAAATCATTATAATTTTTGGAAACATCAAAATCAGTTTCACCTACAATTAAAATACAAAAATCATTAATGGTGTAATTCAAAAGTTTTGTTTGTAGACCACTTAACAGTTGGTTAATACCACCTCCTGTTATGCGGTAGTGGCAGATGTTTTGCGTTTCGAAGTGGTTTCTCATTGTAGTCGCCATTTTATTGCTACGAATGCTACTAATGATGCATAGTTTCCTTTTCGGTGGATATTCGCAAGTTTCTTCACTAGTCTTAATTTTTGAGGTTAGGGATTCGACATAATCATTTACATATTTTTCAGGTTGAGTAGCAGGCAGTGTTTCTTTAAGCTTTATTCGTTCAACACATTCAAAACTACGGCGTGTATCTGACTTTAAACTTTTCCTGTTTTGTTTTTTGGGTTTAGTTAAAGGTGTTGAATTATAGGAATTATTGGCTGTTTTTCTCAATTTTACGTCGTCGATACTAACACTTTTGTAGAGTTTTATAATTTTTTCTTGTTCAAAAATTTTTTTGGTAAGTTTTCTATTCGTTATGTTTAAATTGTCCACGTCTTTGTTCGCTATAATTAGTTCTGTATGTAACCTTGAATTTTCTTCTTTTAACTTTTGTATGATTAAGCAATCTCTTAAGTCGTCGTCTGGTAGGCTGCGAGAGGTTTTTTGTAAATTTAATGAATGAGAGTGTGTATTAGTCGTTGATATAAATGAGTCTGATAAATCTGGAAGTGATTCTGATAGTTTTTTATTTTTTTAACGAAAGGTGACAAATTCTGTGTACTCGTCATCCACGTCTAGTGCATCGAAAGAGTTAGTTGTGGGTATATTTATATTTTGTTGGACTAAATTTGGTAGTATATGATATTTACATAAATCGCATAGGCATTTTTTTCTTTTTTCGACATCTAATAAGAAGATTAACTTTTCTTCTATGCTTGTGTAGTCTAAGTGAAAGAGTTTCTTACAGTTGAAGCATTCAATAAAGTCCCTTTTTGTTATTTCTTCTCTTTATTTAAAACAATTTTTCGACATTTTGAAGTCTTTCCTTTTTCGTGTAAAACAAATTAAAACAATTTTTGTTTTTGACTTATCGCCATCTATTGTGTTGCAGCTGTACTATTATTTTACTTATCTAACAAAGCATGCGATTTATCATCGATAGTCTATAAAACGTTAGATTAGTTTTAGTTCATTGCTTTTCCGGTAGATGGCGATTTACAACGCCATTTCGTACACTTTGAGAATATAGAATAGAATCAGCTGATTGGTCAGCTGACTTGTGTTTCCAATATTGACCAGATAACGTTTTACCAGTTGTGTAAAAATAGAAAATTCAATATTTTATGGATTAGTTTTTCCACTTACGTTATAGTTTGTAGAAAGACTATGGAGAGAACACTTATTAATTCACCTGCACTTGGTCACTTCGTACTTTTATTACAGTGTTATCTACCTTATTAATACTGATTGATTTTCACACGATATACACTAGTTTTCACTGGGATAATATTTCCACCGCTCGTTTGTATATATTTTTATATGGAACGCACTGATTTAATGTGTATAGAGCACTATTTTTTAATTTAAATAAATTAAATGCGGAGCTCGATGTTCGCCGTATCTCACTCTTAGAGCAGCTTTCTTCGTCACTATTGTTACGCGCCTAAGTCCACGTCATGTACAAGGCACTAGCGCCATTTGGTGTCGGGTAACAGAGCGAGAAGAGCTTTCCAGAAAATACATGACTCGTCTTTCAACCAACAGCGCCATCTAGTATCGAACAGAAGAATTAAACCTTCTAGAAGCTCTACACTCGAACTTTCTGCTCTTGGTCGGGTGGCGCGCGTATTTACTCGAATATTCTGGATCTTTTCATGGAAGATCCCTATATAAAGGCGCTGCAATACGCGATCGAGGAAGATTGGATTTGGCGAGACAAGCGAAGCTTCGGAGCGAAATAAAGTGAATTAGTGTGATTAATTATTAGTGTTTTAAGTTTTAATTTGTGTAAAGAGAATTAAAGTGTTAATTTAGGTAATTTTATCGGCAATTTTTATTGTCACGAACCTCAAGCTCGTAACAATATTATCATCTAACAACAGCTGACGAATAGTATCTAAAATAAAATTAATTATTGTTTATGTTCCGATCTAAATAAACATAAACAATAATTAAAAAAGCTGAAGGTTCTCCGGGTTTAACAATGACATCGGGACGTCAGTCATCTCAGTCCCCCGTGACCATGGGTGCTGGAAAGCGCCCGAAACGTCGGGAATTAAAAATAAAAAGTAAAAATAAACGCGATAAAATCCGTAAAAGTAGTTTTAATCATGTGCAATGTTCGCGTAAATATAAGAAATCATTATATATTCAAATAAAAATAATGTAAGTTCTTTTTTCAATGTAGGCAAAATAAGTACAAAGTTTACAAAACACCGAAATAATTATAACACCAAAAAAATAGTCAATGAGTGGAAGAATGGTAGTTATATATATATATAGATTACAGTGTTAAATATGTATTTATAATTCACTCATATTTTCATTTGTTTTTATAATATATATAAAATATCTTTCTTTCTCATTTTTCGATGACGAAGCTACACAAGTATATTTTCGATCAATTTGCCCAAATATAGTGTTTCCTAAAAGATCCACACTTAGAAGGAAGGTCAAAGAACGGTTTGAAGAGCTTCAATTGAATCTTAAGAAACGACTACAACAATTTTCATCTAAAATTTCATTTACTATTGATGGATGGACGTCAATTGCTGGTAGGAGTTACTACGAGGTCACTACTCATCTCCGACGTCTGCGGCGTTGCACCACCAAATCTTCGTTGGTCCGTCTCCTGCTGGCGTTGACTTCGGGTACGGACACCCTCCGTTTCCTCCTTAGGTAAAATCGGCATTATTTAATCCCACTTCTGACACCAATTGTTACGAGCTTGAGGTTCGTGACAATAAAAATTGCCGATAAAATTACCTAAATTAACACTTTAATTTACTTTACACAAATTAAAACTAAAAACACTAATAATTAAACACACTAATTCACTTAATTCCGCTCCGAAGCTTCGCTTGTGTCGCCGAGTTCAAGTCTACTCCCATCGCATCTTGCAGCGCCTACTTATTTAAATTAGCAAAGAAATATCCAGAATGTTCAAGTAAACACGCGCAAGGTACCGAGCGTTCGAGTTTCGACTAGGCGCTGTCGGTGAGTGATTTGTGATGTCATTTTCTCAATGCTCCCCTCGCTCTCGTTCCTGACACTAGATGGCGCTAGTGTATCGTTGACTGGAGCGCGTAACAATACGAATGACGTCGGTCAATATTTTGATTCATACGGACGAGCACCTGTACGATATCATCTAGAGTTTTTAAAAAGGAATTGTAAAAGATGGAACTGGAATGTTGATAGTGCATAGTTTTACGAGTATATTTACAGGGAACACATTGTACAACGATATTTTAGTGGATGAGATGTTTCGCTCCTATTTTATAGATAATAAGTAATAAGATTTTGTATTTTGAAAATAAAAATTGTAACAAAATTAGGTAATGTATTTTATTGATGATTCAGAGGCGAATATTGCTTAATGTATTTGCTATATAAGTTTCAAGGATATTCAATGCATAGTTTTACGAGTATATTTACAGGGAACACATTGTACAACGATATTTTAGTGGATGAGATGTTTCGCTCCTATTTTATAGATAATAACTAATAAGATTTTGTATTTTGTAAATAAAAATTTTAACAAAATTAGGTAATGTGTTTTATTGATAATTCAGATTAGCGTTGTAGATAGGAACAAAGGAGTATAATACAATAGCACTGATAAACCGACGCACGCGCTGAGGAAGAATAGATAATGACGGTATTCAATGAACAATAGATAAGTAGATAAAGAACAATGGAGCGCTAATGACGGTGGAGGGCCTCACCGGATATCAATTAGATAAGAGTTAATTGATCTGCACATCTCCGGAACCGTGCATCCCACGCAAAAACGGACCGCAGATTCGTGATCAGAGCACGCCAAAACCTTTTTTTTTAGGATCGTGAGTCGACGAACGTTGTACTTGTACCACTTCTGACTCAGTGAGCCAGAACTGGTACTAACTAACTACTGAGGTAAAAATAAATTTTACATTTTGAATAATGCAATGAAAAATCAATCTTATCAAATATTTTTTTCAAAAACGGTATTAACTCGTTAACTCTTATTGATTTCAGAGGCAACTATGTGAAAAAACAAATGTCCATTAAAAAAGCGTAAGTCTGTAAGATACATGATAGCAAAAAGCTTTGTAGAAACAGGGAATTACACTGCAATGGAACTTCATCGCTAAATGTGTTGTTACGAGTTTTGAAAAGGACGGGTACTTTCTGAAAATTGTATAAGAAGGCCAGTCTGCAATAATATTTACCGGTGACAGGTGGGTATTATTAAACTTGCCGTTTTAAAACTTGTTCAGTGCTGTTTTTACTGTTCGTAAAAACAGCACTGAACAAATTTTAAAACGGTTTCGGGGTGATAAAAAAGGATCACGGAAAAATATTTAAATCATCTAATAAGAATAACCAGATTGTCACGCATTTGAAAAAAAGTCCTTCGTAGGAGGAAAATCAAAACATCACTAGTATTTGTGTGAATAAGATTAGAATTCAGAGCTCGTACCTTAAAAACATCAATAAAAATATTTTAGAAGTAACGCTGTAGCAGCTGTGAATTTCGATTTTCTAAACACACATTTTGTAATTGACGTAATGGAAATGTTAGCTTTTGTTATAAAAGAATTTCAAAATTTTACAACTTACTCTACGGATGATCTACAAGAATATTTTTATTTTTAGGATAAACACACTACAAAAAAGCCAAGTTGATTGCCAGTTCTGTTTCAGATTTATTGAATTGTAAGTTAAGTTAAGTTAAGTTAAATAAACTTTTTTATTAAAGTATAGTGTAATGGCGGTGTAAAAATCCCCACTACCGCATTATGTCCCTTGGGTTTCGTTCTTCCTGATTGTCAATCCAATAACATAATAACATAACATAATTCCCCCTATGAGACTATCTGTGGGGAGGCCTTGGTTCAGCAGTGAACTTTTATAGGCTGTGATGATTTACATTTTTGTAATATACTATTTGCTTATCCATATTTTGTTAAAAACAAGGGCCACCTATTTTGGTTTTTAATTAATGAGAAATTATTTGTATCTGTAACTGTAACTTATTTTTTTTTTCTTTTTTCATATTATTGTTTTATATGCTACTAAAGCTTTGCAAAATATTTTAACTTGTAAGATAGATAACAAGTACAAGTAGTCTGTCAGTACTAAGTGTACTGGTGCAAGGGTCGAAAGTTCGTAAATATAATGATTTATTTAAATTAAAGGCACTGAATATTTATCGAATAATGTGCAAATGTATGTAAAATATAGTTTTGTCCATAGAATGCTATAATACATATATTATAGTACACTACTATAATACATATATTATGGTTTTGTCATTATTTTTTCCTTAACTTGCAAAAAGGGACGTCATAAACTGGTACCAGTGGCTACTTGTAACAGTTTACGTGTTTTACTATTTTTAAGAAAACAAGGTACATAAATGTAAATGACACCATTTTCCAAATTCTAGGCTCTACCATTTACCGTGTGCGAGGGTACCCCTGGGTGACAGGCGTTTGTATATAACGATATTGCTACATTCAGCCAGAATAATATAAAAAAGTCATATTTGCAGCTTAAATGATATACTCGTATTTACAAAGAAGACGTTATAACTTGTATCCAAAGACTAATTTCGTAGAACTTGTAGAAATCCACAAGTTACAAAAGAATCCCTAATGTTAAATGACGTTAAACAAATAGTGAAGGCCAAGTGGAGTTGATTTTTTGTACGGCTTTGTACGGTTGCCGAAAGCGCAGCGGAGAGCCGTAGCGTGTAATTTTTTTTATAGAATAAGGGTGCCAAACAGGCACACAGTTCGCTTGATAAAAATGTTATAATAGAAATAATAATAAGGCGAATAGAAATCTACATTTATTATATTGTAAAACATACTGGCCATAGGCCTCTCTTTAGCGCGCAATTATGCCACTCTTGGCAAGCGAGTTGGCTGACTTTTTATTATTATGAGTTGTGTTACCAGAAATATGCCGCTGCCTATCATCTGTTTAAGTTTCTTTTCATCGCCTCTTACAACATCCACAATACGAAATGGGATAGTGGATATTCTTACACCGTGACTTAACGTCAGACCCATTTGTGCAACAATATAGCTGCAGTGTGGCTTTACCACGTAGGTGTTAAGGACTGATATTTCAATCGTCCGTTATTCGTTAAAACCTATCAAAAGTACCCTGCTAACATACATACGTCTTCGACATACAATGGGTAATCACTAACTTTTTTAAAATTTGATTTTTCAATAAACAAATAAAAGTTATCCATGAAATAAATTATAACCTGATTGAATATAAAATGAAAACAATTATAGTATTTTATTTAAACAGAAGTGTAATTTTTAAATTATTCATGTTGTGTTTTATCCTATGAATAAATTTAATCTGAGGATTGAAAGCTCGAGCCTGAGTGAAATTAATTTTACACTTTGTCTCTAATCTATAAAAAGAAACTAGATTAAAGTATCTGTTTGTAATGTCAAAATAAAATCTTTCTACTAAATGCAATTTTAAGAATTTTTGTCTGTTTTTTCCGACTAATCATCGAAATGACTAGATCGGTTTTGACTGGACTTTCACTAGCAATTAGCTGGTTTATAAGGAGTAACTTAGGCTACTTTTACTTTAGAAAAACAATTAAGGTTCCACGCAAAAAAAATCCCTTGAAATCAAAATCCACGCGGACGAAGCCGCGGGGAACAGCTAGTTATACATAAGAAAGTCCCTTTGACGGATAAGAAACTATTCTTCGTAGACGTTTTTATAAATATATAAACGTACTGTCTACGAAGAACCCTTGATTCTGGATGTAGTAGTAGTTCTTTTGTCTTTTGCTAAAAGCTTATGCAGTCTATGGTCACGCGGACTAACTTCAAATAAGGACTGCCATTAATGCATAGTCTTTTTTAAAACGAAGATAGTTGACTGCCTTTAATTAATCTAGCTCTCTTATATTTGAGACCAGGATAACCCAGTAGGTGCAGTAGTGCTTGACGGCAGGAGTAGTAGAGGATGGTATATTTTGTTTAACATAAAATTATTTTATACGTGGTACGGCTATATGCTGCACCTATGACTATATAGTTCAAGCACGAATTGGTCGGCTTTACCGGGGAAGGACCACGCTCACGAAATACCAGCGTCAAATATGCTATGTATGGTGAGTGTAAAGTACCGTAGACCTTTTTTTACTGGAATTGAGGCGTTCCATTTAAGTATTTAGGGATGAAAACGCATCTCTATCCTATCTTGGTTAAAATAGATATAGATGTCTCTATAGGCCTGAGCACAATATACCATCCATGTATCCATAGGTTTGTGTGCTCGTTTGGCACCATTACTCTACAAACAAACAAGCTAACCAATAGGCCTGATGGTAAGTAGTTTCAGTAGCTCATGGACATCTGTAACAAACTTCAAACAAAGAAGGCTATAGATGCGTTATCATCTCTGAGGACTACGACAGATTGCCTTTTAACCTGTGATTTATCTCTTTCTATATCCTTCAGACTGGTGCACAGCAGTGCGTGTACTGCTGCTTGAAAGCAAAAAGAGTGTTATATTAACGCAGACAGACTGCTAAATAGTAAGTGGGAGCGTCTTCAAAAATAAAATACGCTCCCACGATGCTAGCTAAAGGAGGTTATGAGTTGTTCCTATAACAAGATAAGAACATATCATTTTATTTTATTATGTAGATTAAGCTTATTAATTTTTAACATCTCAATAATTTATATTTTTTAATTTAGATAGATATTCTATAGTTTTTTTTTTAAAAAAAAAACGTTACTTTCACACAAGGATTTTCTCCTGTATCGTGGGGGCAGTTCACAAACATAAATTTCACAAGGACAAACATTCAGATCTGAAACAATTACCTGTAGGCCATACTAATATTTGTTCCGTGCGTGATTCGATTCCGCGGCTCTTACCACTGTAACTCATTGCTAAGCCACTGCCCCACGGAGCTGTCACGAAGAGTTTTCGAAGAGTTTCAAAAATAAAAGTGTAATTACTTTTTGTGACCCATTTAAGTGGTTTATCGGGCCTTGTGCATATTTAAACAACAAAACAATAGAAAAGATGTCGTTGTGAAAGAAATTAAGTGTATCAAACACAATAAACAAAGTATATTTTACGTGAACTTTTATTAAAATACAGGAGAGAATGTTTTATCAACTTTTAATATTCTCTCCTGAATGACAGAAAGTATTAAGTAAATAGTAAATAAATGAATGTTTGTCTATAATATGGTTGCAACACAAAATATGTCAGTGCGACGGAGGTAGGACCAGGCTCTAAAAGAATACCTGCGTAAAATAGCGTTCTATGGCTGTTGTGTTTCGTATGGTGAGTGTAGAGAACCGGAGGCACTTTTTAATGGAAACGAGGCATTCCATCTTAGTCCTCAGGGTTGACAACGCACCTGAATTTTAATTCTTAATCGAAGATATGTAGATGTCTATGAGCCACAGCATTCACTTACCATCAGATGAACTGAGTGCTCGTTTATCACCCTAATACTGAAAAAATAAAACAAAATCAGCGCTTTGTGCCAAACCAAATTGAATGCCTCACCTATCTGTGATTTAGGTAGACCAGAAGATCACCAGCTGATCGAATCTGACGAAAACCGTATTGGCAGTCACTAATCAGCTGGTGATCCATAAGGCACCTCATGAGCTGGAAGTTTATAATAGATTCAATTATTTTAGAGAACAAGGAGGTGATTGCAATAGGCCTGCAATTAAACTACGCCTTTAGAGTATGAGTACGAGAAAAGACGCATTAAAACCGGTGCTAACTCTGGAGCACACGCCTTCAGCACAATGGGAAGGACTCCATCAGGCCAACTCAACAACAGCCAACTCAGCTTAGGTCAACTCAGCTTGTTAGTAGTGTATAGATAAGAAAATTTCTTGTTTTAGTTGTTAAGGAAATAGATAAATAGCATAAGCTAACATTAAATGATATTTCTCCTTATCACAAAAGGAATTTACAGATCATTTGAGGAACAATGGATGACAAATGAGCACGTTGTCTAACGATAAATAGATGCCGTGGCAAATACATTCCTACGTTGTTCTCTATTGAGAATTAAAATGCAGATATCTAATAATCCATTCAAATTCAGTAAGTATGCATTGATAAAAGTATAAAGGTTTTACCTCTGTATTAACGAAATATCGTTATTATTTGTGGTAGAGCCACGCTGCAGCTATAGTTTGGTTTTAGCATTAATCGGTCGGCTCTACCGGGAAAAGAACTACGCTCTCACAGAATACAAACGTAAAATAACGGCTTAATGCTGCTGTGTTTCGTATGGTGATTGTAGAGATCCAGAGACACTTTTTAATGGAAATGAGTCATTCCATGTTAGTCCTCAGGGGTGCGTATATATGTATTTTGATTTTTAATAGAGGAGAGATGTAAATGTCTATCTTTCTGATCAGCTCGACGCACTGACGCTGCGAAAAGATGTTGCATATCTTTGTAAAAATTTTTATAAGAGATAATTTTCTTATCCATGGGACAATGTAGATTACATTGCCCCATAGATAAGAACTATAGATAATGATTTTCTACAAAAGTTCAATTTGTTACTATTTATTGCACTCACGTTAACTATTCATCACTTATGCACCGTGTATTTGAAATATTGTGAATAGTTTGCGATTCAGAATAAATTCGTTGAAACCATTTTTCACATCCGCACCGTCAAACTTTAGCGCGACGGGTAATTTGTATTTGTTCAAAAATCCAAAGACGGTCATTCATATATGTAACTTTATTTTTTTTGTCATTTAATGACGAGAAAATAAATATTAATATTTTAATTCATTTTCTCCAAGACTTTCAAATTCACTGCTGGGCACATGCCCCATTGTAATGTACGAGTACGAAATGTTAACGAGCTGCTGTCCTTGTCGTCTAGTTACAAATTGTTTGGTAAATCATTATTATAGAATTTCGAATTCTATCATTATTAGTGCTTCCATAGCTAATTGAACTATTTTATTTATTTATTTAATAAATAATTGCATTACATGTAATATTTATTCTAACTATATAAACATTACACAGCCCAAGCGTACAAATGGACCTTTTCAGGCATAGCAATATGGAAAAGAAGTAGACAGACATCTAAAGCGTTTTATCTTTTAAGTTCTCTTTAACTGTATTATAATCTTTATTAAGAAGTAATTCTCATACTAATGTAATAAACCCTCGACTATCGAAAAATATGGTGGAGCCTATTTTCGCATTTCCTGTCGTGAATAGTATTGACTAATACTACGCCGAAAAAAATTGATCCATGGGATTGTCTTTGCTGAGCACATGCAAGCGCCAGGTATTTGAAACAGTCATATTCACCATTTACGTAAATAACATCATTTTATGCCATGAATCGCAATCCTGTATAGCGATATATACTGATCTAATTCACAACACTAACTTCACCCATACCTTTGTTATAGATTTGAAATAACAGAATCTTCACATTGATCTATTATTTTTGACTAGGCACCATCGCCCCACAAGTCTCATGAGTTCAATGGCGTCGTAGTATTTGACAATCAAATTAGTAAGTTGCCATTAGTACATATGCTGTTATTTTTTCATCTACCACTAGCAATTCAAGCAGCCCTATCTATATTCTATATATCTCTCTTTTTTCATATACTTTGTACTCGTACTTACGTACTAGGGGGGACATTTTTCTGTAATTCTCACGAACTGTACCAGTCGCAAAGTATCCTGAATTCCGTAAACTGGTAAAAATATTAAAGAAGTCCTTATGGTTCTATGTTGCAGTTTCCAGTTTTCAAAGTAACAGCTTTACAACTTTGGAGCCCACAGGCACAGTGGTCGCATCAAGTGATTTTCCACAATAATAATCGAAGTTATAGCAATACCCAGATGAGCTTGCTGCATGCTATACAGTTCTCATAGCTAAACAAAGAATTACCTGTTTGGCTGGTTGATGTACAAAATATTTGATCATCGGTAAATAGAAATGTTTTTGTGAAAAACACCCTGTGACGGCCCAATATTATTATTAATAATTAAATTCAATATAAAGGGGCGTCAAAAATAGTCTTAAAAGATATATATTAAGCAATTAAGTTAAATTAATAAACATAAAGTTAATATATTTCAGACATTATCCCAATAACATAGTAAATTAAAGGCAAAATTATTGTTTTTCGTAATAAATAAATTTATTTAAAAACTTGAAAAAATATTTAAAATAAGATAAATAATAAAAATACAAGTCAAAAAATATTATAAAATTAAGTTAAATAACGTTTATAAGATAATTAGAAAATTTGTTAAAAATTGTTTAAGTCATGGGAGGTGTTCGTGTATAAAAGAAAATTTTCCTAAGTTATGGAAGGTGTTCACGTATAGACGTCTTGTATGGAGGAAGCTGCCGGAGGTACATACCTGCAGTTGTACATATATATGGGGTGGTCGGGAGCCCGACTGCCTGAAGTACTGTAGCACAATGACTAGTCCTATATTAGGGACTTATGATATTAAATATATGTTACAAAAGCAATACTAAAGAAGGTCTCCATGATGAATTTGCATTACAATAGTAGGGTCGTGGGTTCGAACCCTATATATTAATGACTTATGAAAGTAAGGTCTATGATCCAAAAGCAATACTATAGAAGGTCTCTATGATTAATATGCATTACAATAGTAGGGTCGTGGGTTCGAATCCCATATATGAATGACTTATGAAAGTAAGGTCTATGATACAAAAGCAATACTAAAGAAGGTCTCCATGATGAATTTGCATTACAATAGTAGGGTCGTGGGTTCGAACCCTATATATTAATGACTTATGAAAGTAAGGTCTATGATCCAAAAGCAATACTATAGAAGGTCTCTATGATTAATATGCATTACAATAGTAGGGTCGTGGGTTCGAATCCTATATATGAATGACTTATGAAAGTAAGGTCTATGATTCAAAAGCAATACTATAGAAGGTCTCTATGATTAATATGCATTACAATAGTAGGGTCGTGGGTTCGAATCCTATATATACATGACTTATGAAAGTAAGGTCTATGATACAAAAGCAATATTATAGGAGGTCTCCTTGATGCATAAGCATTGTATGGGGTGGTCGGGTGACTGACTGCTCCTAGTACTGTAGTAAAATGACTAGTCCTTATTAGGGACTTGAAAAGGAATATTATGGTGGCGTGTATGCTGCTTCACGAGCAATTGGTCCGAGGTAAACTTGGACTCGCTAACCGATGTGTCCTAGACATATCATCTTAGTGCTGGTGGTAAGCGGGTTTGTTGTAGCAATACGGCTTTCCCGTGGACATCGCAAACCCATACCGTTTGTGGGCGACGTCGTTGCGCATAGCGATGTGTCGTCTATCTTTCGGATTGGGATGATGAGTGTGTTTGGTAGCACTTTTAAGTGTAACAGGCATACTCAACTTCATGTCTTAGTGCATTAGCGCTATGATACGTGGAGTTTTGTTCATTGGCGTCTTAGTAGCATGCTACTATGATACGTTGGTGATATTTTTTATATAACAACAATAAAAACTTTGTTACCAAATCGATGGGAGTCATGTGGGTGTGTTGTGAGGGGGCGCCACCCGTATGATAGTTGCATTGATGCTTACTGCTACTTGCGGTATTGCGTCTTGTGATGGATCTGCGGGTGTGCTGCGCCTGATTCGACGCATTCTTGTGGTTCTGGTCGATGGAGGTATACAATTAACATCTTAGTGC
Source organism: Parnassius apollo (assembly GCA_907164705.1). Lineage (NCBI taxonomy): Eukaryota > Metazoa > Arthropoda > Insecta > Lepidoptera > Papilionidae > Parnassius > Parnassius apollo. The sequence goes on from CAJQZP010001434.1 coordinate 49,399, forward strand.
CGGTGGTAAGCGGGTTTGTTGTAGCAATACGGCTTTCCCGTGGACATCGCACACCCATACCGTTTGTGGGCGACGTCGTTGCGCATAGCGATGTGTCGTCTATCTTTCGTATTGGGATGATGAGTGTGTTTGATAGCACTTTTAAGTGTAGCAGGCATACTCAACTTCATGTCTTAGTGCATTAGCGCTATGATACGTGGAGTTTTGTTCATTGGCGTCTTAGTAGCGTGCTACTATGATACGTTGGTGATAATTTTTATATAACAACAACACAAACTTTGTTACCAAAGTCGATAGGGATCATGTGGGTGTGATGTGAGGGGGCGCCACCCGTATGATAGTTGCATTGATGCTTACTGCTACTTGCGGTATTGCATCTTGTGATGGATCTGCGGGTGTGCTGCGCCTGATTCGACGCATTCTTGTGGTTCTGGTCGATGGAGGTATACAATTAACATCTTAGTGCCGGTGGTAAGCGGGTTTGTTGTAGCAATACGGCTTTCCCGTGGACATCGCACACCCATACCGTTTGTGGGCGGCGTAGTAGCGCATAGCTATGCGTCGTCTATATTTCGAATTGGGATTATGAGTGTGTTTGGTAGCACTTTTAAGTGTAACAGGCATACTCAACTTCATGTCTTAGTGCATTAGCGCTATGATACGTGGAGTTTTGTTCATTGGCGTCCTAGTAGCGTGCTACTATGATACGTTGGTGATAATTTTTATATAACAACAATACAAACTTTGTTACCAAAGTCGATAGGGATCATATGGGTGTGTTGTGAGGGGGGCGCCATCCGTATGATAGTTGCATTGATGCTTACTGCTACTTGCGGTATTGCGTCTTGTGATGGATCTGCGGGTGTGCTGCGCCTGATTCGACGCACTCTTGTGGTTCTGGTCGATGGAGGTATGCAGGTGGTGATGTCTGCTGGGATGTACGGGGGACCTTGGGGATGGTGTAAGCCCGACGATAGTCGTATTGATGCTTGTTGCGTTCTGCAGCATTGCGTCTCTGCGATGGTTGTTTGGTGGGACGCTATTCTCAACGGCGCTCTCTGCGTCTTGGATTGACTCACGCCTAAGTAGCTTTGCCCAAGTCGGGTCCCTTCATTGCGGGGCTGCAGACTGTCTGCCCTCCACTATGTTTTATATAACAACATAATATTATATCTCTGTAACTTTCCCACCTTTGAATGATTGAAGGCAACTTGTTGGTGGGTGAGACAAACATGATCGAAAATGCATTTACTCAACGTCAGTGACACAAACCCTTTCTGATGGCGAATTATTACTCTTATCTTATAACTGCCTTTTGGCTATATCTGCCGTTGTATTGGTTGGTGGAGTATATGTGTCGACCTCATGCGGGTGGTAGCTGGCGGGAGGATCTGAGGAGACTCTCAAGGCTGCGGCCGAAAGCCGTACAACGTGGGACCCCATTCCCTTGAGGTGAGCGGTAGACTCATGACACGCTCTGCGGCTAGTAGCCGTGCTGATCATGCAATTGGTGGTGATGCCATACACTTACATCACGTTTGCAGGAGCGGCGGTCTGGCAGGTGGTGGCGCTCACGGAGGGTTTACGGCCAGTGTGCCTATTTGCCTAAACCGTGTGACGTACATTCACTGTGGCTGGATTCGTTCGTATTCTGTTTGGCGTTTACACGCATTGATATGCGCGACTTCGGTCGATGTTTGTGCTTACGCACTAGCAAGGGGCCAAGCCTCTTTTACTGGTTCGCTAGTTATTTTGCTGTGGACTACGGTCCAGTTCCCGAATTAGCTTTCCCTTCGGGGGGAGTGCATCAAAATGGTTGGCACTCACCGTGCACGGCGTGTGTGGGGCCGTGTACCTCCCCCTACATTTTTTTAAATAAATGTAGGAGAGCGAAGCCCTTGTATCGGGTATTTTGTATAAATATATTTTGAGCCTTTTCCGAGTGGGAAGGGATAATTAATAATGTAAACCTGATGTAAGTGAAATAGGGACGTTTTATGTTCTTAACCTTTTTTCGAGCCCTGTCTTCGTGAACGGGGTTCACTTAGCTTATAAGGCACTACCAACAGCTTTCAATTGCTCTAGTGAATATTCATTCTTCCAAAAGACACCTAAAAGAACTAAGTTACTAAACAAACACAACGTAAATAAGGGTCCTAACCAAGTCGATCACGCCAAAATATTACAAACGGCCTATTATTAAACCTTTAGAAAGATCATTTAGAAAGATCTAAACATAATTTATTAATCCTGGTCACATATATATAATTTTTAATATAAAGGGGAATATAATACATTTAGTATTTTATATATTTATTACTATGAGAGGGGGGAAGCGTTACAACCCCATTGGTCGATTTTTTTTCATAAGAGTTTTGGTTATATCTGACTTTGAACTCATTACCTACAAGGTGAACGTTTTGTTTTATTTCTCGAAATTTATTTTTTGGCATAGCTTGGTACTCGAAAGATCATAATCGTATCATCATCACTTGACACCAACTCACCTAAAGAGTTCTCATTCTCGTGGCAACTCATAGTATCCCGATCACATTTAAAATTTTTGAGATCTGTTCGCTGAAATTGTAATATGAAAGTGCCTTTTATTTTGACTGGCATGTTTTTTTTATAGGAGAGGGGCGAACGACCATACGACTCACCTGATGGTAAGTGATTACCACCGCCTATGAACAACTGCAACATCAGGGGAATTGCAGATGCGTTGCCGGCCTTTGTAATTTACAATGGGATATTATATGTCGCACGATTTCATTACCAAATAATTTTTCAAATACCTTATGCATCTTGTTTATCTATTATACATGCCCCTTGAGAGCAGCTGGACGAGTAGGTAGGTGAAAATTTTCGCCAAACTGGAGTATTTTCTAGCTGCTTACACCGTACTTGATTTGGAACCATGGGTTCCTCGTCACTGCTATTATCATCACTAGAAAGGTTGCCGCAATTGTTCACATAATCCTCTACATTTCCCGGTATATCTCGTGGCAATATAATTATGAGGTTCAAAACGTTTTGGACCCATTATTCGATAGAATTGATATGTAAAACAATACGCTATTTTTATATTACAATGTGATCACAATACTCGATTGAGTATAGTTGCACAAATCATCATAAAATTCAATCAATGTAACAATTCCACTGCTGAAAATAGGCCTCCCTCAAGGAATACTATAAATCACGTTCACGAGCCACCTGCACCCTTCGACTCACTAAAAATTATCAATTTTATAAAAAATACCTGTACTTAATTAAGTACAACGGTCGTAAAAGGGTTAAGACGATGGTAACACATGTATGTACATAAGCACTCACGCATGTATACGCCATTTTGCTTTATTATTCATAAGGAAATTTCTTAATTAAATTCACATCTCATTTTAATATTATTTTGCAGAATAAAACCTAGTTTAATTTTGCCGTAGTTTACAAAATAATAATGCAACAATTATTTAGAGTAAAGCAACCAGAGGCATCCGCTGCTATACAAAGTTATAATCTGTTTTTATTCGAGGCAGCACAGCTTATCTCGAGCATAAAACATGCTAGCTCAGTCTGAATTAATTTTCTATTTTGGAATTTTAGTGCAAATAGTGACATTTTAAGGAAGCATGTTTAATAAATTAGCTTTTAAAGTTTTCCTTATCATCTATATACCTATAAATAAAATTTAAGGGTACGTCAGTAATATCGAAATTACCGCCTTTGTTTTAGAATGTTTGCATGCCATTGAGTTGTGAATAACAATTTATTAAATCACTTTTTTTCTATCTGTCTATTTGCCTACCGTTCCTGGTGGAATCTTTAAACTCCAATTTTGAGCACTTACTGATGAGCTCTATTAAAAGAGTTCTATTTAAACTCATATAAAAAATTGTACAAAATTATTGTAAAGTTGTAGATGTTTAAAAATCTCTCTGGGTTTCTTGCTGGTTCTTCTCAAGACAGAAGTATTTTCCAATCGGACATTGTAGCCGCTAGCCGATAAATAGATATTAGATAGGTGTGTGTGCTCTGTATGTATGTGTTCATCTTTTCAGGATACAATTGTAACAAATTCCTCAGTTCTGTCATAGACAAATGAAATTAAAAATCTTGTTACTTCTTTTGTACATTTATATTTATTAAGGTTAACAATGGACAGTCCCAGAAAGCTATAAAATCATTTAGGAAAGGCAGTTCGGAAACAGGGGATTCGCTTACACATAATATCTTCTTTACGTTTTTGCAAACTTAACGGATCATAAATAGATTTGCAGTGTTTTTAAAAAAAGTAGCCGATACTGAAAATAATCTGACGCTTAGCACCTCTTTATAGGTATGGTTTGAAAGTAAATGCCCTTTGAACAGCCCGTTGAGCCACTTCTAAACATTTTATATTTGTTTTTGTATCCCATCCCAACCGTTATGCTATATGTTAGTATTCAATTCAATTAACATAGTGATGTTATAAAAATTGTAATTAGATTTCTAACCCTACGGCATTAAATTTCTAAATACATACATACATACATACATAAACACTCACGCCTGTCACCCAGAGGGGTAGGCAGAGACTACGGACTTCCATTTGGCACGATCCTGACATACCTCTTTCGCCTCCTTTACATCCATATATCTACGCATACATGCTCCTTTTTAAAAAATCCTAAAAAATTTTTAATTGTGAAAATTCCCTCAGAGAAAGTTCTAAAGCAATAAACATAATCACTTTGGCATCGCAATTTATTTATGAAAATGTAATGTATGTACATAAAACATAAATAGCTTCGATAAGAATAAGGATACATACTTCAAAACCTAAGAAAGAACAAAATCTTGTGATGCCAATTATTAGAAAATGTTCAAAGCTTGTCAATAAAAAAGGTTAAAAGTTTTATTAAAGAAAAACTGTACAGTTTTGCTTATAAAAGGGTTATTGTAATATCAAGGAATACATAAATTTAAATAAACCTCGGAAATGAAGTCATCGCTACCATGATGGTTCTATTAAAGTTCATTTAAAAATTGTACGAACAAAATCATTATAAAGTGAAATATGTTTGGTAAATTAATGTCTGTTCTTTGTTTTTCAGTTCTGTTGTTACTTCCCAGGATAGAAGTATTTTATGAACCAGGGGTGATTTAAAATATAACCTTCAATAGGTATTACGTAATAATCAATATTGAATGAAAAATCATTTTATTCTACTATACAAAATTACAGTTTTTATACGTCTAAAGTAATGTGTTATGCAACAATTGGTCCTTCAAGCAGCTGTAGTGCGTGCTGACGAATGTCACATATTATGTATGTTTGTTTAATGTTTGAAGTGTACAGATGTCAGCTTTGGAATAAACGTCATGAAGAGCCTTATTTAATTCTTCAGTTATACAAGTTTTCTTACGATGTTTTCTAAGAACTTAAATTGCAATTAACAATTTTATTGCTGCCGGCGGGTATTGAACCTCGGTAAAATCTACGCCCAGCGATTATACTCTGAGCTACCACGGTCTTTTGGTCTGGCTTATCTCTGAAATGTTGGACTCATTTTGACGGGACTTTCAATGGCTGATATCTGATGATACAAGAAGTAATTCAGGCTATTTTTATATTAGAAAAATAATGAGGTTACGAGCAATAAAAATTAACACCCGCGAAATCCAATCATCAAATATGCCATACGGACGAATGTGCTGGAAAAAGCTAGTATATTATACAATTATGATTCCTTTGGAGCATTTTGAGATAATTAATTTACAAGCTGGTGCTTAACTATTATGAACTTTACTTATCTAGATGCCAACACATTGTAATTAAGTTAATCATAACGCGTAACAGTTATGTGTAGCTGTGAGGAAATAATTAGAATTAAATCTTGTTACGAGTACAGCTGTGAATGTTCATTTTGCCATCTGCTGATTCGTATTATAAGACTCGTGCGGTGAATTTAATATAGAAATAATGAGAAACATAACTAATGAGGAAACAATTTACATTTTATGCGTGGTAGAGCCATGCTACAGTTATATTAGAAGTATAGTTGTAGCACAAACGGGTCGGCTCGACCGGGGAAGGACCACGCTATCACAGAATGCCAGCGTAAAGTAGTAGCTCAATGCAGTGTTTCGTATGGTGAGCCTCGAGAAACGGAGACCCTTTTTACTCGAAACGAGGCATTCCATCTTAGTTCTCATGGGTGACAACGGACCTGCATTTTGACTCGTAATCGAGGATAGATGTAGATGTCTATGGGCCACAGCAAACACTTACTTATCAGGTGGACTGTGTGCTCGTTTGTCACCCTATCCTATAAAAAATTATTTTTCAATTTGTTAATATTCTCTGCGAAAATAAATAAACAGGTAACTCAACATCAATGTTTCACTCCACTTTAAGGATAGTATTTATTTCTATATATAAAAATCAATTGACATTCGTTAGTAACGCTTAATCTCGAAAACGGTTCGACTGACTTGGACGAAATTTTTATGTGTATTTGAAATGTGTCCCTATATGGTTTATATTCACATTTTTACCCGCTAAGTGTCACTGCTCACTGTTGTCGTGATCCAGAAATCATCGGATCGCTAGTTTTAAATATTTCTAAGAATGTTGAGTTGTTTATTATTTGATAATTTCGCTTAACGTTTCTTTTTGCCTGTGAGAGGTACGTTTGCTTAAACTTAAACTAAAATAAACTAATTTTCATAATTGAAATTAATATGTGTTTTAATTTGTGCTGGCCGTTGTAGCGCTCCCTCCCCCCCTATTTCGCCCAATTCTTTTTAACTATAACTATATTATATTTTATACCATATACTTATATTTATTTTGAATAAAAGTGGTGTTTAATAAAATATCAAATTAACGTGACCAGAGTAAATTAATATATTTTGATCTTTCCCGATGATATTTCCAAAGGTTTAGTTATAGGCCGTTAGTAATATTACAACGTGATCGTCTTAGTTAGGACCCCAGAGCAATCGGAAGTTGTTGGTAGTGCCCTATAAGGTAGCCCCGTTCACGAAGACAGTGCTCGAAAAAAGTAAAGAACGTTACATCGTCCCTATTTCATTTGTCAGGTTTAAATTAATAAATTTATTATTAATTAATCGTTTCCCGCCTGAAAAAGGCTTACAATATTTATGTGAAAAGTTAAGAACGTTATATCGTCCCTATTTCATTTGTCAGGTTTACATTAATAAATTTATTTATAATTAATCATTTCCCGCCTGAAAAAGGCCCACAATATTTATGTGAAAGTACCAAATACAAGGGCTTCGATTTCGCATTTCTTTTAAGTGACTACCGCCGCATATGTACAACCGTAACACCAGGGGAATTACAGGTGCGTTGCCAGCCTTTTAGAAAAGAGTAAGTTCTTTTCTTGAAGGTCTCTAAGTCGTATCGGTCCGGAATAAATCGCCAGTGGATATTAATGCCACTGAAAAATTGTACGAGAAGAAAACTCCAAGTAAAACGCACAGTGGTGGGCCGCCAAGCAACCAGATGGTGAGGATAGTATTGTGAATTTTGATGCGATGTAATGAAAATGTATGTATGCATTTTCACCCCGAAGAACTAACGTGGAATGTCTCGTTACCAGTAAAATAGGTTTCCGATTCTCTACAATCACCGTACGCTACACAACAGTATTATGTTGCTATTCAAAGCTGAAATTTGATGTAGTGTATGTTTTATTTTATTTTTTCAATAGGATAAAGTGACAAACGAGCAAAAAGTCCACCTGGTGGTGTGTAGTTACTGTGGCCCATAGACATCTACATCATCTATCCTCGACTACGAACCAAAATGCAGATGCGTTGTCACCCGTGATGACTAAGATAGCATATTTTGTTTCCAGTATAAAGGGTTTCCGGGTCTCTACACTCACCATATGAAATTGTATTCTGTGAGAACGTGGTTCCCTAGACGAGCCGCCATTTGTGCTACGACTATACTACATGACAGCATGGCTGAACCACGTAAAGGCCTTTTCTCGGTCGGGCCGACCCATCCTTGTTGGAGTCATGATACAGCTGAAGCGTGGATTTACTACGTATATGTTATAAAATATCTACCACAAATAGTCGATTTGTATGCCACAACCAATGAAGAAGTAAGGTTCTTGACTGGAAGCATCGGTAGGCAACATGTGAACTTGTGAACTTGTATTCCAGCCCAAGTATCGAACAAACAGTTAAGTTACTGTCCGACCGAGCCGATCAATTTGTGCAAAAAACGTACCTGATAATATTTCTTTACACTCTGGGCATCACGGAATGGCAGAATATGCCGTTAGATCTGTCCATTCTTTATTTAATTTATGCTTTTTTCACTGCTTTTGTAGCGTGTGTGAAAGATCGCTTTTACTGAGTATCCGATAATTAGCTTTGTAAGCTGCAGACACGTTTTGAATTCTGTGCGCTTCCTAACTACACAGTTTTTAATGGATTCCATATTTTCCTTTTACTTCTTCATTTGCTTGTAGTTACTCTTATTTAATTATTATTAAAAAACTCTTCAAGTTATTTGCTGGAAGTACGAGTACACCTTTCTGACTATACGCCGGCTGATATGCAATTGTTGTAAGTACAACCCGATAGCGTCATGCGTTGTTCGATGCGTTGCTAACGGTGCTGAGCATACAAGTGCGGGACGCGGTCAGCGTGTGTAGGACAGGTGATTGTTTGCAATCTTTCTGCATTCAGTTTAAATGAATCATGCCTACATAGCCGGTTGCCACTGCTAAGTATTTCTTCAGACAGTATGCTATTTAAAAACATATCTTAATTTCATTGGCCCATTAAGATGCCACTATAAAGGGACTTGCTCATTTGTTGTTTTTGTAGAAATACCATTAACGCCACCTACGGAGTTCGGAGAATATGGTAATTGGCACTATATATTTTGTAGCAGCATATTCAACTAATAAGCAGCTGTATATACATAACATAAAATATATAACCTTGACCAATTACACGCTATGTAATAACGATTTTTTTTCTTCAATTATTAAACGCATTTTACTTTATGATAAACATAATTAAATGTAACGATAGTATTCAAACTATATGTCTCAGAATACAACAGTCTTCTTTTGGAGTACAAAACCAACCAACATCTGTTTAACGCCTGCGGCGTAGCACTGCCGTAGAAGAAGTTAGATTGTACAGAAATTTGAAGCGTTCGTTACTATTCGCTTTGAGAAGTTTCGCAGTAATTTGGCCGACCTTTCATATTTTACCTCTTTTACCGCTTCAATGTTCTATTCGTTGCAGTAGCCACCTCTTCATTTCAAAACTAAACTTCATTTAAAAAAATGTACTGCTCCTCAAGTAGGGCTCCCAAAAGTTTATTGTTTCGTTTTCTTTGAAATATATTATCTCTACAGGATTTTTTTACGTATCGTGGAAACAGTTTACAAAAATAAATCAACACAAACACAAAAATCCAGACTTGGAATAATTATTTGTAGGCACAAATACTTATTTCGTGTGGGATACGAACCCTAGGTCGTTAATGCTGCAACTAATTGCTAAGCCACTCGCCAAGAAGCCGTCTGTTTACTTGAATAGAAGCTTTTGGAACCTACTTTACATTCAAAAACAGGGGAAATTTGAGGAACTTACAAATACCATAGAAATTAGATATTTATACAAGAGCTGCAGCTCAGACGAATTTTATATTAGTTATAACATTATGAACATCACGTAATACGAGTATGTATTGTTACTTATTTTCCGAGGAGGCGGATGTTCAACACAGCTGAAGAGAGATCAAGCACAGAACTAACGGTTTCGTACCTGAAACACCGCCATCTTCCTGAATCTAGGGTGTTACTAAGAATTTCTGGACAGAAGACAGAATAATTTATTTTAACCTGACCAGGGATTCGAACCAGAAATCTCTTGAGGTATCTTTGTAGTATCTGTGTATTGTAGTGATTACTGTGCTAGTAGCATTTTGACAAATCCAACAGGCAACAGCGGAACTCAAAGAAATATCATGGATATGGAGAGTGGAAGTGGCCTATGTTCAGAAATGGACTTTTTTATGTATAAGATGGGGGAAAATGAGTACACTGCTCACCTGATGGTAAGTGATTTCCGCCGCCCATGACCAACTGCAACTTCGGGGGAATTTCTGATACGTTGCGGGCTTTTGTAAAGAGTAGTCTCCATCCGTGAAGGTCCTTAAAATGTTGCGGTCTGGAAAATATCTGGTGGTAGCCGATTTCGCAAAGAAGTTGTGCTAGGAAGAAAACTTTTGGTGAATCGCACAGTGATGGACCGCCAATCACCTAGATATTATGGATGGTATAACGAATTTTGTCGCAACTGCGATGGTAAAATCAGGTAGGAATCAGTCCGAACGATTTATATGAAAAAGTTGGTATCTCCCTTTTTGCATATACAATAGAATATGCCAAGGATGTAACATCTCTTCACAGTGCCAGTGAGTAAAGCCGATCAGAAAGAATCGTTCGTCGATGATTAGGGCCACTCGCTTCGCCCAGGCCCAGAGATGAGAACAGTATTCCACGTGCGGCCTAACTTATGCCTTGTAAAATTGTAAGCCGGCATGAAATACTGTACGTTCTACTGAGCTAGCCAATCTATATAGAGGCTAATTTGAAAGGCCCTAATAAATTAATGAATTGTAATATCAACATCAGATTAGCGCGTTTCCTACTACAATATTAAACAAAAATTATCTCATACATAATAAAATATAATAAAATTATATCATTATCTAACGAAATTAAGTATGATGTTTAGTGTTTTGTAGAATTTGCATGTAAAATCTGCATTTTTGCGTGTAAAAGCTTTGACATTATCGTTTAATTTTAGAATAATTTTTAAGTTTCTATTTTAAACATTAAACGCGTCATAAAAATGAAAACTGCTTTTAAATAAGAGAGTGGGCAGACGGGCATACGGCTCCGCTGATTGTAAGTAATAACCGTCACCTGTGAACAACTGCAATGCAAACAATACCAGGAGAATTGCAGATGCGTTGCCGGCCTTTTAAAAAGGAGTAGGTTCTTTTCTTGAAGGTCCCTAAGTCGTATCAAATGTTATGAATGGTATCGTGATTTTCGTCGCGATGTGCAATGGTGAAATTAAAAAAAGTAAAGTTACAGCCTATATACGTCCCACTGGTGGGCACAGGCCTCCCCTCATTTCTGAGAGGGTTTTAGGGCAAGGAAGTGTCCGCCGCGCTGCCCCAATGCGTGTTGTCGAACTTCACATGTCTTCGAAATATTTTTTTTCTTATTTCTCAGACATGCAGGTTTCCTCACGATGTTTTCCTTCACCGCCGAGCACGTGGTAAATCAGCACTTAAAATTGCAATTAACAATTTCATTGGTGCCGGCGGGGATCGAACCCGGGTTACTCGCGTTCTGTTATATTTACAGCGAGCGTTAATCATCTGAGCTACCACAGCTCTATGGTGGAATTGTACGGCTGGAATTACTCCGAATAATTCCTCAGAGCACTCCTTTAGATAAATCATATTAATGTTTCCGCCATCATGGCGCTAGAATGAAATAATTTTAGGCTTTATTTTAAATTAACTGAAATTCAGGTTAAATTGTATCACTTGGTTTGGTAAATTATTTTCACGGTCATTAATATTAATAATAAAACAAATACCTAAACCGAGCAATTCTTGTGTAAATGTATTTATTTAATTGGCTTACAATGAAATAATTTCAGTCTTTATTTTAATTTAACTTTAATTCAGGTTAAATTGTATAACTTGGTTTAGTAAATAATTTTCACTTAATATTAATAATAAACCATATACCTAAAGCGAGCAATTCTTGTAAAATGTATTTATTTCATTGGCTTCTCGGAAAAGGCTCTATCGGTTTGGATGTAATTTTATATTTAGATATTATTTAACTGTTTCTTGATTTATATTTTATATAGTGTAATTATTTTCTATTCACGTAGGTGTTGTATTTTTTTTTCAAACGCCGAGCGAAGCTCGGTATCCTAGTTGCTACTACTTTATTGCAAACTTTTAAACAAAATTCCGAACACATTTGTGTATAAAACTTTTACTATACCACGTTTTGAATTAAACTTAATATTTTTTTCATATTCTTATATTTTCATTTGATTCTTGTTCAAATTTTAAGACTACCTCATCGGGAAGTTAGTCTAAAATCAATTAATAAATTCAACCCCAGCAGAAGGTCTGTTCGAGTTGAAGTTCAGAACACGAAAGAGAGTTAATAAAAATATGTTAATAAAACGAAATATTTGTCTTGAAGAGCACTGAAGAGAGACTTTGCCCACTTTATCGCTAAAAGCATCTTTTCGAGTCAGCCTTTGGGTGGACAGTAACTTAGAATGCGTATACGTATATTATGTTCATATTTCATAAGAAAGAAATATATTTCATGAAATTATAAATTTAAGAAACAATGTTGTAAAGAAAAGTAACGCAAATTTTCTTTCATTGCTGAAAGCAATTTTTTTAAGTAATACTAATATTATTGTTAAACATTACATTTACGCTCAAAATGCTTGTGTTAAGAGTAGTTCACGGCAGTAGTTGAATAGCGTATTCGAACCACAACCTTTTAAGTTCGCAGTTTGAACCCTGCCATTAGGCATTAAGCGTATAAAAATTTATACGCTAAGCCCGCGTGTAAATGAAATAGTGTATCTAACCCATTGCAAAGAGCACCCCACTCACCCATTTCTTTCCTCTTCTCCCTTTAATGTTAGCTAACAGCAGAGCTATCGTGGAATTAATTTCTTCTGATGAACTCTCCCTGGCATGTCTTCCCTTAAGTAGTAGAGGTAGACTTCATGGTGGCAGTGATATTACATGCAGCTATTGGAAGGAGGGAGTGACGTGCTTTTCAACTAGGCAAGTAACCGTTTTACTTTTCACTCGGATCTAATTATTTTAATATAAATAAATAATGTAATGAATTTGACAATAAAGAGCGATAAGCAAATCTATGTGAGCAACAGAGTTTTTTTTATATAAGAGGAGGCAAACGAGCATGCGGCTCACCTGATGTTAAGTGACTACCGCCGCCCATGATCAACCGCAACACCAGGGGAATTGTAGGTGCGTTGCCGGCACTTTAGAAAGGAGTAAGCTCTTTTCTTGAAGGTCCCCAGGTCGTATCGGTCCGGAAAAATTGCCGGTGGTAAACTATTCCACAGAGAGGTTGTACGCGGAAGAAAACTCCTCTTGAAACCTACAGTGGTGGACCGCCAAGCATCCAGATGGTGTGGATGGTATCGGGACGTTTGCCGTGTAGTGCGTTCACGAAATTTGGCGGCTGGGATTAATCCGAACAATTCCTCAGAGCACTCTCCATGGTACATGCGAAAGAAAATGCAAAGAGATGCAACATCTCTTCGCAGTGCCATAGAATCGAGCCGATCGGAAAGTACTCCGTCGTCGACGATTAGAGCCGCTCTCCGCTGGATGCGGTCAAGTGGAAGGAGCTGGTACTGGGGAGCCCCAGCTCAGAGATGGGAACAGTATTCCATGTGCAACCGAACCTATGCCTTGTAAAGTTGCAGGCGATGTGCCGGCATGAAATACTGTCTCGCTCTGCTGAACACGCCAAGCTGTTTAGAGGCCAATTTGGCCTTCTCCAAGAGACCACGAAACTGCACGTCACTCGATATGTCGACGCCGAGGATTCCGATACTGGCTGAGGCAACAAGGGGAGTGCCTTGAAACTGAGGAGATACGACAAAGGGGTTCTTTTTAGCGGTTAACGCGCAAATTTGTGTCTTCTGGGGGTTAAACTGGACTAGATTTAGTCGCCCCCAATCCGAGACTCTGTTCAGCAAAGACTCGACTTCAGATACAAGTTTGTCCCGGCACTCGGAGAAGTTTTCCCGAGAAATATTGGCTCGGCCGGTGTAAAGAGTATCACCAGTGCTGTCATCTGCATAGCAATGAATGTTACGGGTTTGCAACATATCATTGATATGCAGAAGAAACAGCGTTGGCGATAGCACGCAGCCTTGTGGAACACCAGCATTAATAAGCTTGCAATCGAGGCTTGCACCGTCTACAACGACCTTGATGCTCCGATCTGCAAGAAAGCTGGTGATCCAATCGCACAATTTCTCGGGAAGCCCATAGGAAGTGAGCTTCGAAAGAAGCGCTTTGTGCCAAACCCGATCGAAGGCCTTCGCAATGTCCAAACTAACGGCCAATGCCTCCCCCTTGGACTCTACTGCCTCCATCCATCTGTGAGTTAGGTAGAACAGAAGATCACCAGCTGAAGCGTGAAAACCGTATTGGCGGTCACTAATCAGCTGGTGATCCTCAAGGTACCTCATGAGCTGGCAGTTTACAATGAACTCCATTGTTTTGGAGAACAAGGAGGTAATGGCGATAGGCCGGTAGTTGGACGGGTCTGAGCGGTCGCCTTTTTTAGAGATCGGGTGGACGAAAGCCGTCTTCCATGATTGAAATAATACTAATTTTTACGGAATTTATCGCGTATATTTAACTTTTTTACCCGACGTTTCGAGAGCTTTACAGCACCCATGGTCACGGGAAGGACTGAGATGTTCAACGTCCAGCTGTCATAGTTAACCGCGGTTACCATAGATTAAAATTTAACTTTTGTTCCGATCTACACAGTATGAACTTATGGTATCATGGAGTCTTGCAGTTGTATGCTTGGGTTGGGATTTAATTTTATTTATTATAGGATCCCAAGCAGATGGTAGCACCCAGCCATCTTCTCTATTGAAATTAGGATGTTTTTTGATTTCAATAGCCTCGCAAATCATCCTTGGAAGGAATCGGTGTTCTTTAGCGAGGATTTGTGGTCTATCAAATCTGATGTAGTGACGGGGGCGATCCTGTACATGTTCACAGACTGCAGACTTCCCGGAGCGTCGATTCTTCACATCAGCTATATGTTCTTTGACGCGGGTTTTAATTGATCTTTTAGTTTGTCCTATGTAGGAGAGACCACATTCACAATCAAGCTTGTACACTCCTGCATCTTGCAGAGGGACGTTACACTTGACTGATGGTAAAAACTGACCAATCTTCTTCGGCGGCTTGAAGTATGTTTTGATGGAAGCGCGCTTCAAGATGTAGCCAATCTTGTCAGTGACAGTAAAGATTAGTATTATTTCAATGTGTAGTGTTCGCGTAAATATAAGAAATCATTACGTCTTCCATGATTTTGGGACTACGCCTAGGGAGTAGGAGTACCGAAAAAGACGCGTTAAAACCGGTACCAACTCAGCACAATTGGGGGGATTCCGTCAGGCCCACTCGACTTGTGGGTGTCCAGGGAGAGGATTGCTTTGCGAACCGAGCACTGTGTGAACTGCACTTCCGGCATGGAGCACTCATACCGCGGGATGGTCGGCTGCGTACTCCCCCCATTATCGAGAATCGAGTTGGACGCAAAGAAAGAGCCTAGAAGATCGACTTTCTCCTTTGCGGTATGGGCCAGTGAGTCGTCCTCCCTGTGCAGAGATGGAAGAGATGGCTGACAGAAATTCCCCTGGACAGCCTTGGCGAGAGACTAGAATGCACGGGTTCCAGAAGGAAGGCGAACTAGTTTCTCGCCAATTCTGCCTATGTGCTCTGACTTTGCCTTGGCAATGACTATTTTGATGGACCTAGAGGCAGAATTATACTTCTTTTTGTACTTCGTTGTTCGTTCGGTGTTCGTTGTAATTCGACTTGTAAGCAATTGTTCAAGTTGTGGGTGTTTGTTCTGTTGGAACAAGAAACAGAAAATCATACTGAGGCGGTATTTAAAATAAAATAAAAACAGCTCTAACTTAATCGTCAATAATACGTGCTTCGAAATTCAAAAGCCAATAGTTGGAATTCATAATTTCGACTAGGTTTATGACTAAAGCATTTAAGACGGTGCAAGGATTAATGATCGTTTGTAGAAAATTTTAAAGTTAAAGTTACAGCCTATATACGTCAAACTGCTGGGCACAGGCCTGCCCTCATTATTGAGAAAGTTTTTGGGCAAGGAAATGTCCACCGCTGCCCCAATGCGTGTTGGCGGGCTTTACATTTTTTATCTTATTTCTAAATATTTTTTTCTTATTTCTCACACATGTCGGTTTCCTCACGACGTTTTACTTCACCGCCGAGCAAAATTGCAATTAACAATTTCATTGGTGCCGGCGAGGATTGAACCCGGATTGCTCGCGGGCTGTGAAATTTACAGCAATCGCTTACTACCTGTCAATAATAACAATAATTTCAGTCGATAAAAGATAAACATTGACCGAGATGCAGGTGTCTTCTCCGGCTGATGTCTCGATCTCTCCTACCCGGGGTACAAACTGGAACACTCCTTTGTGCCTCGGGCTGAAGTTTGCGTTTAAGTCAGAGAGGACATCTGTTCTCGACGCCTCGGCAGACTTGAAGGTTCGGACCTGTCCATCCTTTGGCTACGCGTAGTCAGCGACGACCATCCGGGTCTACGGGTGCTTCTATAAGTCCCATAGCGGAAATTCCAAAACAGACCGATTCTTCGACCACGTACAAATGGCTACAGATTCGTTGCTACAGCAGATCCCCTCCGTAGAGATCGTGATCCTCGGCGACTTTAACGCCCGTCACGCCGAATGGCTTGGTTCACGTTTCACGGCTCACGCGGGGAGATCTGTTCATGATTTTGCCTTGGCATATGGTCTGAGACAATTGGTTACTTCGCCTACGCGGATTCTAGACGTGGAGAATCATGCACCTTCCCTGCTGGACCTTTTGCTGACCTCTGACCCGGACGGATATCAGGCTTTAGGCTCCTCGGACCACTGTCTTGTCCGGAGTGTGGTGCCACTCACGCTGAAATCGCAGTTGCATTCTGCAGGCTGCCGCCGTGTTTGGCACTATAGGTCAGCCGATTGGGATGGGATGCGGTCTTTCTTTGCATCCTACCCTTGGGGGCGGGTTTGTTTCTCGCCGGACGATCCCAACGTTGTTGCGGATTCTGTCGCTGATGTGGAACTTCAGGGTATGAAACTTTTTATTCCTTCCTCTGTGGTGCCCATTGGAGGCAAATATCAGCCATGGTTTGGTCGCTCCTGTAAAATATCATCATGCTATAAGCAGGAGTGCTACCAAGCCTGAGCTGACGCATCAGCGTCCCGGAATATAAATACCAGCGCTCTAAAAAAGAAGTATAATTCTGCCTCTAGGTCCATCAAAAGAGTCATTGCCAAGGCAAAGTCAGAGCACATAGGCAGAATTGGCGAGAAACTAGTTCGCCTTCCTTCTGGAACC
Organism: Parnassius apollo; assembly: GCA_907164705.1. Classification (NCBI taxonomy): domain Eukaryota; kingdom Metazoa; phylum Arthropoda; class Insecta; order Lepidoptera; family Papilionidae; genus Parnassius; species Parnassius apollo. The sequence goes on from CAJQZP010001434.1 coordinate 66,677, forward strand.
CGTGCATTCTGGTCTCTCGCCAAGGCTGTCCATCTCTACACAGGGAGGACGACTTACTGGCCCATACCGCAAAGGAGAAAGCCGATCTTCTAGGCTCTTTTTTTGCGTCCAACTCGACTCTCGATGACGGGGGGAGTACGCAGCCGACCATCCCGCGGTATGAGTGCTCCATGCCGGAAGTGCAGTTCACACAGTGCTCGGTTCGCAAAGCACTCCTCTCCCTGGACACCCACAAGTCGAGTGGGCCTGACGGAATCCCCCCATTTGTGCTGAGGACGTGTACTCCAGAGTTGGTACCGGTTGTAACGCGTCTTTTCCGGTACTCCTACGCCCTAGGCGTAGTCCCAAAATCATGGAAGACGGCTTTCGTCCACCCGATCCCTAAAAAAGGCGACCGCTCAGACCTATCCAACTACCGACCTATCGCCGTCACCTCCAAAACAATGGAGTCCATTGTAAACTGCCAGCTCACGAGGTACCTTGAGGATCACCAGCTGATTAGTGACCGCCAATACGGTTTTCGTCGTGGTCGGTCAGCTGTGATATTCCATAATTGAATTGGGGTATAGAATATCCGTACATTTTCAAAATACTCTTTACGAAATGAAAGCACAGAATAAGAGCAAGTTTTCAGATAAATATCAAAAATCAAGATCTGGTATATTTTAAAGGACGGAAAACCGTTTTGGGTTTATAATAGGACGGAGAAAAAGATTCTTCGTATTTCTTGTGTATAAAATTGAAGATAAATCTCATTGGCATATATAGAACATTATAAAAAAGAAAAATAAAAAGTAAAAAACACTTTCCCACCATTTTGCATTGTTTTACTGTCCGCCAAAATGAGTGAATCTAACGAAGGAATTCGATACATTTTGATGTTTTATAACGAAAAAGGGAAAATAGCAACTTACGCCGCAAAAAAATAAATATGAAGTATGTAGACCTAATGCAGTGTCAGTAAGAGTAGCATAAAGTTGGTTTAAGCGATTTCAGTCCGGGAAATAATATCAAAGATGTAGCTCACTCTGGTCGCCCTCATACGGATAAGGTCTATGCCATTTTTGAAAAAGTAGAGTAAGATCGGTATACTAGCAGTAAGGACATAGCCAAGGAATTGACTGACTAATTATATAAATACGTTTATAGGAGAACTGCTCGCTTTATGTATATGGTTCATTATTAATATTAATGACCTTGAAAATAATTTTCCAAACCAAGTGATACAGTTTAATCAGAATTTCAGTTAATATAGTTATTTTAGTAATAAAGTATAGTTTAAAAATTATTTCATTGAAACGCCATGATGGTGGAAACATTAATAAACTTTATCCAAGCAGTTCTAATTTCTATGACGTGTTTATGTTTAAAATTGAAATCTCCAAAATCCTAGCTAAGCTAAAAGCTATTATTGTATGGCCAGATTTTACATGCAATTTCTGCAAAACACTAAACATCATATTTTATTTCATAATTTCAACTTCAAAATTTTATTAAAAAGCAATTTTAAATACTCTTGGTCTAGCCACCGCGTCACAAGCAATTACAGATTTTCCAGTCTGCTGTTTTAGCTAAAAAGCCATCGTCGCTATCAACCGACGTTTAAATTCTTTTATGTTTATATTTTAAATTTATGTTTTTTTTCTAAATGATTACAATTTATTATTAATATTTCAAGTATGGAAACTAAAATAACTGTATAGTTCATAACCTGACGTTTGTGTTAAAACGAGTCAACGTTTGGAGGCTATATATTCTAAGTTAGTTGAAAATACACATACCCCGGTCGGACCGACCCATTCATGCTGCAACCGCAATATAGCTGCAGCATGGCTCTAACACGTAAAACTTCTTAAAAAATATTTCCTATATTGCCTTTTGCGATATCCACGGGATGATATGGGGCAGTGGATATTCTTACGCTGCTACTACTACAACTACTAAACAGATTTCCATAAAAGTTTCTCTATAGGTAGTTAGGAACCCGGGGCTACTTATAGGCTACGTTTTATCCAATTACGGAACTTCAAAAAAAGGAGAGTTTATTGTTTTCCTTCCTTTAGATGTCTATTTCTATTTTGTACCATTAATGTGTTTTATTAAATAAAATATTTATAAATAAAGCCTAATATTAGGTTTAACCATTGCGTAAAATTTTAAACTACGAAGACAATCTACATTTCACTTTTTAAGTCAGTGCCATCTAACGTATAACACAAATACATAATATAAGCATACAAATGTAAGTTATTTATGTATACAATATAAATAACTTACATTTATATGCTTAAATAATTAAATTCATAATTGATTAAAAAACTCTAACGCTTGTGCTTGCTTCAAGCGCTGCGTGTGCCTACTCCGGGCGCTGTGTGTGCCTACTCCGGGCGCTGTGTGTGCCTACTTCAAGCGCTGCGTGTTCCTGCTCCAGACTCTGCGTGTACCTACTCCAGACGCTGCGTGTGCCTACTCCGGGCGCTGTGTGTGCCTAGTCCGGGCGCTGTGTGTGCCTACTCCGGGCGCTGTGTGTGCCTACTTCAAGCGCTGCGTGTACCTGCTCCAGACGCTGCGTGTGCCTACTCCGGGTGCTGTGTGTGCCTACTCCGGGCGCTGTGTGTGCCTACTTCAAGCGCTGCGTGTGCCTACTCCAGACGCTGCGTGTGCCTAGATCAGGCGCTGCGCACCTACCACAGGCATAGCCTGTGCATACTCCGTGAGCGGTGAGTACCACTGCCAAGCGCGGTGTTCCACCTTGGTCTTCGGGCTCCGTTTCAGTACTCATTTATCTTTGTTATTTTTTTTTAAATAATTGTAATTCACGTCACCCATCATCATCTTCATATATTTTTTATATAAAAAAACTGTAAATATCTTAAAATTTTAAATAAATTATTCGTTTTTTTTGTTGTTTCGTTGTTGTTAGGTTAGGTTCTTTTGTTTTTAATTATCGCTTTACGACAATAAAACTAATAAAAACTGAAAATAAACTTTGCACGATTGTGTGGTCCACTTCTTGCTAATAGTCATTGATTGATATCACGAACTTGACAAAAAAAGAAATTGGTAAAATATTGCTATGCCGATAGACATCCATCCAATTTTGTTAGATATTTTGCTAAAAGTGACAATTACGATATATCATTTCGACTGTGGCCACCGATCTGAATATTTTAAACACGACAATTTTGAAGCTGCAAGAATAATTCAAGTGAATTATCATTAATTTTAAAAAAGTTTTGGTACATATTAGTTTTTTTTATCTATTCATAAACTGAAAAAAGACGCTTAATATATATTTATATATATATATATATATATATATACCAAAACTTTTTATAGATTTGAAACTATTTTTATCAGGGAAGATTTAATTGATAGGCTGTGATAATAATGATGATTATTATTGATTAGTCGTGTGAACATTGTTAGATATTTCTTTGTGATTTAATAAGGTAGGATACTACTGACTAATACATATTGAGCGGAGACCCTTTTTACTGGAAACGAGGCATTCTATCTTACCACTCACAGGTGACAACGCATCTGCATTTTAATTCGTAATCGAGGATAGATAATAGATATAGATGTTTATGGGCCACGGCAACCACTTATTAAATAATTACAACAAAACAAATATATATATATATATATATATATATATATATATATATATATATATATATATATATATATATAAATATATATTAAGTGTCTTTTTTCAGTTTATGAATAGATAAAAAAAACTAATATGTACCAAAACTTTTTATAGATTATAAATTCTACTTCAAAATATCTCAGATTTTATGATTTTTGATATATGTCACTATTATCTAGGTAGTTAAGTAGTAATTAGTTAGGTACTATAAAATGTATTCAATCCTACCAATTTGATATAAAAGAACTAAAAAAATTAACGTTAGAGTTTTTTAATCAATGTAGAAAAATGATGGCATTTCAAAAAGCCTTACACTATTTGTTGAATTAATTATGATATAGCTTGACCAAATCAAAGAATTGAGATCGTTTCGCGATATCAATAACTAAACATAACATAGCTATTTCTTGATATTTTTATATCGTAATTTTTTTTAATAATAAACCGCTAGCAGCGCTAATAGCGTATTTTTGAAACAAGCAGAATTTTTTACAGACCCTACATCACTTTATGCCTAATTTATATACTTTATAAATGTTTGCGGCTTTCTTGTGCAGTTGCCCCTGAGTACTAGAAGGTACAGTTTTGGTTTTCGTATTTTTTATGTAATAAGAGCGCTGTCTACTAACTACTAAATAAACTAATAATAAGTAGCTGATAAAATTAATGATAATTCACTTGAATTATTCTTGCAGCTTCAAAATTGTCGTGTTTAAAATATTCAGATCGGTGGCCACAGTCGAAATGATATATCGTAATTGTCACTTTTAGCAAAATATCTAACAAAACTGGATGGATGTCTATCGGCATAGCAATACTTCACCAATTTCTTTTTTTGTCAAGTTCGTGATATCAATCAATGACTATTAGCAAGAAGTGGACCACACAATCGTGCAAAGTTTATTTTCAGTTTTTATTAGTTTTATTGTCGTAAAGCGACAATTAAAAACAAAAGAACCTAACCTAACAACAACGAAACAACAAAAAAAACGAATAATTTATTTAAAATTTTAAGATATTTACAGTTTTTTTATATAAAAACAATATGAAGATGATGATGGGTGACGTGAATTACAATTATTTTAAAAAAAAAATAACAAAGATAAATGAGTACTGAAACGGAGCCCGAAGACCAAGGTGGCACACCGCGCTTGGCAGTGGTACTCACCGCTCACGGAGTATGCACAGGCTATGCCTGTGGTAGGTGCGCAGCGCCTGATCTAGGCACACGCAGCGTCTGGAGTAGGCACACGCAGCGCTTGAAGTAGGCACACACAGCGCCCGGACTAGGCACACACAGCGCTCGGAGTAGGCACACGCAGCGTCTGGAGTAGGTACACGCAGCGTCTGGAGTAGGTACACGCAGCGCTTGAAGTAGGCACACACAGCGCCCGGAGTAGGCACACACAGCGCCCGGAGTAGGCACACGCAGCGTCTGGAGCAGGTACACGCAGCGCTTGAAGTAGGCACACACAGCGCCCGGAGTAGGCACACACAGCGCCCGGACTAGGCACACACAGCGCCCGGAGTAGGCACACGCAGCGTCTGGAGTAGGTACACGCAGAGTCTGGAGCAGGAACACGCAGCGCTTGAAGTAGGCACACACAGCGCCCGGAGTAGGCACACACAGCGCCCGGAGTAGGCACACGCAGCACTTGAATCAAGCACGCACAGCGGCTAAAGATAGCGCGGGCACTAGTAGGTGGAGGCGTAGGCGTGGCTAGACGACGACTTCAGATGAAGGCAGAGGCTTGCAGGATCCTGGGGCAGTGCGGCCCCGGGATAAGGCCTTTAGGAGATGCTTCTAGTTTGAAAGCTGAAGCGAGACTCCCTTTATTGGCCGATTGTTCGGCTTTTATACTTTTTTAGAGAGCTCCGCGCTCGACGACGGATCTGAGATAAGAACGGGAAATTATTTATAAAAGAAGATTAACCAACGAAAATTCGAGGTCACACGCAGCGCTTGGAGTAGGCACACGCAGCGTCCGGAGTAGGCACACGCAGCGCCTGGAGTAGGTACACGCATCGACTGCAGTAGGCACACGCAGCGTCTGAAGATAGCGCGGGCACTAATAGGTGGAGGCGTAGACGTGGCTAGGCGACGACTTCAGATGAAGGCAGAGGCTTGCAGGATCCCGGGGCAGTGCGGCCCCGGGATAAGGCCTTTAGGAGATGCTTCTAGTTTGAAAGCTGAAGCGAGACTCCCTTTATTGGCCGATTGTTCGGCTGTTATACTTTTTTAGAGAGCTCCGCGCTCGACGACGGATCTGAGATAAGAACAGGAAATTATTTATATTAAAAGCAAATTTTTGTAAATGGCCAAGAAGAAATGAGTATTTTTGTGGAAGTTTTGAAGTAAAAACATCAGACCGGTAACGAATTTGAATAAAAATTGCCATGACAACCAGATAAACAACGATGTCAAAACATGTCAAATTTTGGTTTCAGGCTCGTAATAGAGAAACGGCAAGATTTAAGTGAAAAATGAGATATTATTGATATAGGAAAAAAGGTAGCGCAACAGCGCGCACGAAACCCGAAATTGCAGAGTTACGGAGAACTAAATAAAAGATCGAAAAAGGTAGACTCCATTGACACCGATTTAAAAAGTGCTGATAGCGTGAAAATACGAAGTGAAAATGATTTGTTATTGTGTTCTTATGGTTTAAAAACGTTACAGGATCCTATGGAAATAAAGGTGATGCGAAATATCCAGTTTTGAGGTGAATCCATAAAATCAAAAACAGAATGGAAAAATAAATTTAAAATAGTGTAAAATGATATGTAAGTAGCATAGCACTACATTATTTTAACAAATATTAGAAGTTTATTATTTGAAGTTTGATATTTATGCATATCAAAGCTTACTGTGTTGTGACCTCGTAAGAATATCCACTACCACATGTCGTGTGCGTCGTAGGAGGCGACAACAAAAATTAGGAGATATTCAGTAGTATTTCTGATAATAACTCAAAAATTAAAACTGTGGACGCCAACCCGTCTGCAAAGCGTAGCAACTATAGTATAATATATTCCCTGTGAGGCAATTTATAGGAAAGGCCTATGTTCAGAAGTACTTTTTTAGTAGGCTGTAATCCAAATGATTCTTGATGATGATGAAAATGATGAAATCCAAAAGAGTTTTACACACTATAAACGTATCGCAAATACGTCACGACACTGTATATTTCAGGGCTGCGTTAGTCAATCTTGGCATTTAATGCCTATACTAATTAAGGCTATGATTCTCAAGCAATATCAAGTATATATTCTAATACATTCCCGTGTCTGTGCATTACATCTATAGACTAACAAATGGTCACTCTTAAACGAAAATAGCAATCTAGCAAGTAGTTTTACAGTACAACAAATAGAAGACTTAATTCGTATCCTGGAAAGAAATGTAGATGAGATTAATTTTGGAAATGTGCATGAGATGCCTAACTATATTTGTCACTACTGAACTGGACCGACTGTTAGTGAATTTGTGTCCTTATATATAATAAGGTACCTATGTTAGCAATTGTGAGCAGTGGGATAAATTGCTAATCAATATATCTTACTAAACTCAGGACTGGTGATAGTGTTAACGGATTATCAACACTGTACAGTATGCCCCGCTCTGCATTACTCTGCTATTTAATTATCATCATCATAATCATCATCATTACTGCCATTCACAAGTCTACTGCTGAACATAGGTCTCCCCCAAGGTATGCCACAAAACATGGTCCTGAGCCACCTGCATCCATCGATTAAATTAATCAATCAATCCTATTTAATAAAAATGAGAAATTATTTTATGCATCACTTTGTTAATAATTATGTTGGCTTGCACTACGAGAGAAGTAGTAGCTCAACGGAATTCATTAATTCCGAACAGTAAAAGTAAGTAAGAGAAATGCCTGCAATTGTTATTTGCGATAGTACTTTCACCAGAAAAAAACAACTTACATAAATATAATAATTTTATAAAGCTTTTTCTCGTTATAGCATGTGATGGGAATATTATCGATGTTTCAGAACCATATGCAGCAACACAAAAAGATGCATAAATAATGATTCATTTGTTTGAAAATAGGAATATGTCTATGGGGTCACTTTTTAGAGAAGAGGATATTTTTATTCTAGGCTAGATAGACAATTTTGAGACTCCTTACCAGTTCTAGAGTCCCAAAGCTTTCAACTATTTATGCCTGAATCTGTGGATGAAACCAAAACACAATTAACAACATTACCAGCTAATAAAAGCCGCTGCTTAACATTGTGCAGATGGGGAGTAGAAATTGTAAATGGTAGGTAGTATGTTCAAAATTATACCGACCGTGGTCGGCTTCACTAGATCACTGTGACGTAGGCACGAGACCCGAAGCTTGTTGTCGTGCAGAACCTGCTTGATATGATGAAGCCAGATGTTTATACATCGTGTTCTTTGTAACAAAGATTCACCCACGATAACTAACTGAAAAGGATGATGGTGAGATTCACCGTTTGAATATCGTTTTGTATGTCTTTTTTACACGCAGTTTGACCTATGGTGTTGTTAGGATTTCGGAAGGATTTCAGTGACTTACGTCTAGGAAGGCTAAAGAATTATTTGCCTCTAACTCCATAGTAAATTGAATTTTAGAGTTTATGGAATTAAGATGTTCTAAAAATGCAGTTACTTTGTCTGATGGTAAAATTGTGAAAGTATTGCCTATATATCCCTTGTAGAATCTTGATGTTACAGGTACGGTAAGGGGGGCTTTCTCCTCAAAGTCATGGAGTGGGAGATTCATGAAAGCCCATCGCAAGACCATCTACTTCCTTGTAAAACTCTTCCACAATATATAGTCAGATATAAGGCAATGTCTGAGTAGTACTGTATATTCTCAACAACAATGTGAACGTAAGAACGAAATCTAAATGTTGAACTCAGATACGAATAATAAACAACCTATCAAAACAAACTCTGGACTACGCCACAATAAAATTACTATCGAAAGGTTTAAATTTCACCATAATATCCAGAAGAATCCCATATGAAGACATGCTTGTAGTGTTGAGGATTTTTTGTATAAAAATAATATTGGTAATGAAGATCTAGAGGCCATACGTCAAGACATTTTATCTACGTTACGTCGAAGTTTAACGCCGAAATTAAATCTTCCCAAAAATTAATTTAACGCGTTGGAAAACATACACAACAGACCAGAGTTCACGATTCTCCGCGCAGATAAATGTAATGCTACGGTTACAATGGATATGTCGGATTACAATTTTAAAATTAAACAACTTCTGTCGGATGAAATTCCATACAGAAAATTCAAAACAGACCCTACAACTAATCCGCTTAAAACAACCAGCGATCTAATTAACAAATACTCCGAGAAATTTAATCTAGACGTTAATTACTATATAATCATATCGGGCTCAAGCAAACAAGTTTTCTTTGTATAAATTAATTAATAACATAAACGACAGCAAATTCATTACAAAAATATTTGGCAATTGACATGCGACAAAATAAACCGTTCTGTTCAAGAAACCAAACACGCTGTAACCACATAGTCTCACCGTCATCCATTCCCTATATAAAAAAGTACTCTGTAGTCGTCCATTTCTAGTCTTCTAATAGATATTACACAGGTATTTTAATACAAAATTTTTCGTTTCTGTGTTCATAGCACATTGTAAGAGTCGTTGTTGTTGGCCGAGGCCTTAAACAGATGTGGCGGGACTGTCGTCGTGCCACAAGCGAAATACACCGAAGTCTAAATCACGCTATCAACATTCCGAATCATAAACAGTATATATACAACATCTCCGAACTATCACACGGAGTGTTGGCCGCTCTCCGGGCAGAACACCTTGCCTGGCGGGAGATCTCCCCTTTTCCTACTACGGACCCAGTGGTGACCCCGACGTGATCTGAACACGCAACCAAACAACCTTCGGAAACTTCAAGCTTCATCATCGTCATAGAATACCCAACCCATTCGCTCCCGAGCAGATATCGTCTGCAGTCTTCATATCCTGCAAGCCATCTAGCTTCACAAGCTTCATCGCAGCACTGGAATAATAATGCTTCCTGTTCCTTCAAGCTACTCTCTGCACCATACAGTGTTCGGCACGGCTCTGAGCCTTACTGCTCGCCTCTGCTTCACGGCACTCTCGCAGATTACTTGCCTTCTTCTCGACTCACGCAGACTACAAGGCAATCCTGGAACTTGCACATTCGTCGACAACGAGACTGCACTATCGACCTTCGGTCTGAGCAGGGGGGTGATGTGGCGGCGCTGTCGTCGCGCCACAAGCGAAATACACTGAAGTCTAAATCACGCTATCAACATTCCGAATCATAAACAGTATATATACAACATCTCCAAACTATCACACGGAGTGTTGGCCGCTCTCCGGGCAGAACACCTTGCCCGGCGGGAGATCTCCCCTTTTCCTTCAACATTATTACAGTCCATCACTACTACAATCAAATATATAATTTAATAATCAAATGAAAGGGAGTTTTTTTCGTTACTGCAGTTTTAAGTTAAATTTCAAACCTTAATGAATTTAGCTACATATTAGATCGTTTTTTTTTCTTTATAGGATAGGGTGAAAAACGAGCACACAGTCCATGTGATGGTAAGTGGTTATTGTGGTCCATAGACATCTACATCTATCCTCGATTACGAATCAAAATACAGATGCGTTGTCACCCGTGAGAACTAAGATGGAATGCCTCGTTTCCAGAAAGAAGGGTCTCCGGTTCTCTACAATCACCATACGAAACACAGCAGCATTAGAAGCTACTATTTTACGCTTGTATTCTGTCAGAGCGTCGTCCTCCCCCGGTAGTGCCGACCCATTCGTGCTACAACTATAATAATAATGTCCTCCAGACCGAATTTTGGCCACAGCGGCCTGCCTCAACTGAGACTAGCTATCAGCGCAGGACAGGATTATAGTGCCCAAGTGTATGCGCAAGCACAGGTGCACTCTCTTTTCCCTCACTCTCATAATCCGATTGGACGGTAAACCGACACGACCGGAGAGAGATCAGGCGCAGGACGAACGGCTTTACGTGTTTTCCGAGGCACGGGGGCGAGTCACCGCCGACTTACTGACTACGGGCAACTACTGAGAATTTCTTGACGCAAAAACTCAATATTTAATTTTTGGCCCGACCCGGGATTCGAACCCAGGACCTCATGATCAGCAGTCGCACTACTACAACCACTAGACCAACGGGGCCACAACTATACTACTAATATAACTACAGCATGGCTCTACCACGTATATCGTGTATAACGTTTTAATATATTTTCTAGAAAGGCTATAAACTGCTGCGATGGAATAGTTCGGGATTACGATTTATCGTTATTTATTGCCCGAACAATGCATTACCCGCACGCAAATCGAGTTATCGCAACTTTATTTGAAATGTTGATTGCTGATAATTATGTTTTAGTTCCTCTTAGTGCACATTATTATTACTTATTCTAGCTTCCGCTTTTAGTTATTTAAATATATTTCGATTTTTGTAGTGTTGAATTGATTTTTTTACAGATTAACCCGGCGATAAACGAGCACACACCCACCCGATAATATATAATAAGTAGTTGCTGTGTCCTATAGACGTCTACATCTATCCTCGACGACGAATCAAAATGCAGACGCGTTATCACCCGTGAGGACTAAGATGGAATACTTCATTTCCCGTAAAAGGTGTCTCCGGTTCTCTACACTTACCATACGAAACACAGCAGCGTTAAGCTGATATTTTACGCTAGTATTCTGTGAGAGAGTCGTCCTTCCCGGCGAGCCGACCCATTTGTGCTACGACTATACTACTAATATACCTAGCTACAGCATGGCTCTACCACGAACAAAACGTTTTTGTTTAAGGTAAGAATTCATTCATCAATTTTTTTCCTTTATTAATATAAATTACATACATACATAGTATATATTCAAACTGTTACTATTTGTATTTGTTAAAATATAAACATCAATTTTCAGGTTTTAACATAATATGATATTATTTTGGCATGTTTTGGTCGTTGTGTCTATCATGGAATGTTGACTGAAGACATCAACTTAGCAGGAAATATAATAGTATTTTACGTTTATGCGTAGTTATTTTAGCTCGGTCTGGGATTAAAACTCACTACCTAGCTGAACTCCCTTTCTTCCATGCAGTCCATCTGGGCAGGTAACACCACTAACGGGTTCTCATCTTATCATGGCGAGGGTACTTACTGAGGACTAAGGTAGAATGGCTTGTAGCCAGTAAAAAAGGTCCGGTTCCTGGTATTATGTGACCTTACCTGGTTGAGCTAAATATTTCGCGCTGTATCAAAATATTTAAAAAAAACTTCATTTCAATTCAAAAGACAATCGAAAACAGCAAAAAGGCGTTTGGCTTATTCGTTAATATACCGGAACCTCAGTAAATGTAACGGTGAAATATGACTTAATCGTGATCCCAAGAGATGTTTTATTTCGCAACGACAAAATATTCTTATTTCCTTTTCCTTTGCGGAAGCCAAGACACAATAAATCACTTTCAAGCTTTGATAAATTAAATCTCGTAAGTATTGTTTTTGTTAAGTACGTCAAATGTAATAAAACAAATATTTTGATTTGCTTTTATATATATTTAAGTTTTGTATCTATTTAAGTAACCTTAGCCGACCGAAAGCGAAACGAAGAGATTCGCAATATGGTAGGATTGAAAGATGACCTTATCACAAAAATTGATAGGGGCGTACTCCAATGGTTTTGGCACGTTGAACGAATGAGTGAAGACCGAATGGTGAAGAAAATATATAGAGCGAAAGTAAATATTAAAAGGTGTCGAGGTAGACCGAGACTAACTTTCGAAGACCATGTGAGCAAATTGCTCGAAGAGGGGAGGGTCAAGAGTACTCGGATACCTAGACGTGCATGTATGAAGAAGTTAATGAACCTGAAGGAAGCGAAAGAGGTATGTAAGGATCGTGACACTTGGCGATCTGTTCTCTCTGGCTACCCCGTTAGGGATTGTGCGTGAAGATAAGTAAGTAAGTAAGTTCGTTTGGAGTACTGGCGATTGTAGATCATGAGGTCCTAGGTGGAGTGAAATTCAGTTATTGTGTTTCTCTGTCAAGAAATTTTCAGCAGCCCGAAGTCAGAAAGTGGCGGCGCTTTCACCCCGTGCCTTGAAAATCTGGTAAAGCGGTATGTCTTGCGCCTGACCTCTTTCCGGTTGTCTGGGATTACCATCCCATCGGGTTATAACAGCGAGGGAATAGAGAATGCACCTGTTCTTGCGCATACACTTGGAAATAATGATACTATCCTGCGCAGATGGTAGTCTACGTTAAGATTGACCGCCGTCAACGAAATTCTGTCTGTTATTATTATATTTATGCTACCACGAGGTAAATCAGCACTTAAAATTGCAATTAACAATTTCGTTGGTGCCGGCGGGGATCGAACCCGGATTACTCGCGTTCTGTTATATTTACAGCGAGCGTTAAACATTTACCACGTGCGCGGCGGTGAAGGAAAACATCGTGAGGAACCTGCATGTCTGAGGAATAACAAAAAAATATATTTCGAAGACATGTGAAGTTCAACAACACGCATTGGGGCAGCGTGGCGGACAATTTCTTATCCTAAAACCCTCTCAGAAAGCAGGAGAGGCCTGTGCCCAGCAGTGGGACGTATAAAGACTGTAACTTTACTTTTTTACTTTTTATGCTACCATATAATATTAAATTTTTCCATTTTTTGAGAAAATGCCTTAGAAAACTTGTTACATAATAAAGATATATAAAATATTAATATAAAGAAAAAATATATAATAAAGAACGATGTAAAGAAAAAAACCACGTAAATTCATCAGCCTATGTACAAAACATATACATACATTGAGATAAATAAAAGCGAGTGCAATTCTGTCAAAAATCCATATTGTATGAATATTCCAAAAATCATATAGTCATATTTTTACAAGATGTCAGAAACTGTTTAGTTTGCTTTATGCGAGTATACGACAGGCCATACAGAAATATTTGCTAAAAAAAGTTTTGTTTTGTATGAGACACTGGTCAATTTTAATTTGTTTTGAAAATACAATTGTTTAAAAAAAAAACTACAAATATTCAAATTTAAAATTTGTCATTACATTTTACGAGCTAAATTTTACTATGGTTTTTCGGAAATATTTTCAAACGATGCTTTTTTACGATATCAAATGCCGCCTAAAACCGGACAAATTGTTTGTTTGATTTCAAATCGCAAAGTTATTTATATAGAATAACAAATTGAATGAAGGCAGATTGGACCGGGAAGCGTTACTGAGATTCTATATCAACAACTTCGCGAGAGGATAATATCGCGATAGTTCACCGATTCTCAAAGCAATGGTATCGATATCGCAACTGATATTACTCTAAACTACTACTGACATACCTACCCTCGAATTGGTTTTATATTGATGGCTCCGAGAAGCAGTGACTTAGCAATGAGTTACCTATTGATTAGCAATGTGTGATGAAACCTACACGTTATTGTTCCGGGTCTGTAAATTTTTCATTGTGCAATTTACATATGTATAAACTGCCTCCACGACACAGGAGAGAATCCTAGTATGGGAAACACTATTTTATAATAAACAAAAAAGGTATCCTACTGTGTACCTATTTGTTAAGAGTGAGTGTAGGTTACTAATAAGCGCTGAAACTCGTACAAGCAGTATAAGGAACTGCGCAGACAACTACCTTGGGTCGTTCAACTAGTTTCAAATATTGTCGTATTTCTGTCCGTCGTGGTAATATTTTTAATGCCAGCAAAGAAAGTGACGTTGCAGTGAGGCCGGACTACGTTGCATCGTCGTGGTCTATGTTGCTGTTCGTTTATATACATTATTTATTTTAGAATGTTTGTTGTATTTACTTCTAATGCCTTCCAAGAATATTTTATAACATAAATACTCACGCCTGTCACCCAGAGGGGTAGGCAGAGACTACAGACTTCC